>JAJJLH010002571.1:0-17958 GCA_023806865.1 Isotricha sp. YL-2021a | reverse complement strand
GATTTATTGATAAAATATTGTATTTTTTAAAATCTAAATATGATATGAATCTAATTTAATTTCTTTTAATTTTGATAATTTTAAAAATTAAATATATAATATATACATAAATATTTATTTATGATTTATAATTGAATCAAAATAATAAGTGATTTCTATAAAATAATTAAATAAAATTATAAAATTTTTTTAAATAATTCATATTCTATTAATATATAAAATGGATGAACTTATTAATAAAGCACTTAAGTTAATAAGTCCAATAACATCTGAAAATATTAAAAAAACTTTTAACTTTTTAATTGAAATAGATCAAAAAAGTAATAATTCATGTGGTATAGAAGAAAAATATAATAAATTTTTTGTCAATAATGAAAATACTGCAAACAATATTGATGAAGATCCAGGCTCCGAACCAAAATCTAGTAATTCCAACATGATTATTAGTGAAAATGATAAATTTTCCACTCCTTCTACTTCTCTAGAAATTAATAAAAAATTAAATTATGATAATAATTATAAACAAAGAATTGATGAATTTTATAATTCTCTAATAAGTTATACATCTGAAGAAATTTGTGAATTATTCAAAGATTTAAAAAAAAAAATATTAGAAGACCAAACGCAGCATTCAAGTTAAAACATAATTTATTAAAAAATTATATTATTATTTCAATTATTATGATTTCATTTTTATTAAAATTATTATTCTTTCTTATTTCAATAGAAATTGCTCTAAAAAATAATTTAACTAAGAAAATAAATATAAAATCTAATTGTCTTTTTTTAATTTATATTCACAATATTTTTTTGAAAAAAAGTATAATATTTTTAATTAATCATTTATTTATATTCTTTTTTATTACTATTAACGAAACAAAAATAATTAATTATAAATTTTAATTAAATAAATTTTAAAAAAATGGGTTGTATGGGAAAAAAGACAATAATAAAAAACAAAACAGAAATAGAACTTCTTGAAAAGACACGTTATGTTTTTGTAGTAGGTGGTCCAGGAAGTGGAAAAAGAACACAATGTAAAAGAATAGCAGAAGAATTTGGTTTTAGATTATTAACCATTCCTGAAATAATACATTATGTAATTAAATTAAGGGTAATCCCAGGTTGGGATATGATAAATAAAGAATATGTAGAAGAAGGAAAAGTTATTGAGTCAATAAAATTAGTTGCATTTATTCAATTAGTTGTTAAAAAATTAGATGAAGATAAAGTTTTATTAGAAGGTTTTCCAAGAACTAAAAGTGATGTTGATGAATGGTTTAGACAAACAAATGATAATTTAGTGGAGTTATATACAGTTTTATATTTTGATCTTCCTGTTGAACAAATGAAAATTAGACAATTGGCTTCTCAAGATGATCATGTTACTGAGGAAGAAGCAAAAAAAAGAATTGCTAAGTTTCAAAGAGAAACTAAACCTACATTTATTGATTTTGAAGTTTTGGATAAGTTTATTAGAGTTGATGCAATGTTACCTGTTGAAGATGTTTTTAAAGCTATTAAAGAAGAGTTTATTTTAAAAAAATTTTATCGTTAATTTTATTTTATTTTATTTTTAATTTGTAATGAAAACATCAATATTTAAAATATAAATTTTAATTATAATTAATAAATTAAAAATATCATTTTGATAGCATTTTTAAAAATATGATTATTATATAAAGTAGAAAATAAATTGAATTATATATATTTTTAAAAAAAAAATATTAATCATTTTCTCTTGTTGTATTTATTGTAAATTTAACATTCATTTCAACATTTTCCTCTCCACTCAATTTAATCTTTTTTGAGATAGTTAAATTATTTTCTTTATTATTCAAATTAACATTACCTTCACAAATAATAGAATCATCTTCATTTTTTTTAAATTGAATAATAAGCTGAATATTTTTTTCTTTAGAAGTACTATAAGAAGTAGCTTTTAAAGTAAATGGAATTTTATTAATAATATCTTTTATATTTATGTCATCTTTAGATGAATAAATTTCATTTTCTTCTTCATTTATTTTAGAAATAATATACAAATACATATTATCATTTTCAACATTTGATATAGAATTAATTTCAATATCAAATTCTTTAATAAGAGTCATTTCATCGCTTGAAATTGACTTACTTTTATTATCTTCAATGTTATGATCTTTTGTAGTTTTAATTTTTGAAACTTGTGATTCACTAATACTTTCTTCTTTTATTGTATTATTGGAAGTACCTGGTTTTTTCCTTTTTCCATTTTTTTCATAATTAGAACTATTAAATCCAAATGGAATGAATTTTGCCATAATTTTAATATAACCAATTGGTTTATGTTTCTTATTTAGTAATAGAGATTTTTCATCTATAACATATTGATCATAGTTTTGTTTATTTAAACAATTAATCCAATTAATTGATCTTTCACCTAAATTAACAGTTTTATTATTTAAATTTGTTTCTAAACTAATTTTAAAAATTGAACCTATATCTTTTAATGTCCTATCTTTTAATAAAATCCGAGTTGACCAATTAAATGTGATATCATTTAAATCATCTGTTGTTATTTCTTTACTGCTTGTTGTTTGGTCAATTCCTTCAATTGATAATTTTAAATTAAATGTATATGGACTTTTTAAATTTTTTGATAAGGTTAAATTTTCAACATCTTTTACTTGAATTTTTAATTCTCCATTAAATTTTTCATTTGGATTAATTTTTATTTTTTTTGAAGGAGTTTGTTTCTTATTTTTTATATTTTGTTGTTTAGATTTTGATAATTCTTCATTTTCTATTTCTTCATCTTCATTAATATTACTATTATTATTTTTATAAGTTTTTGTTTTATTTGATGACGAAGATGATTTTTTTAAAGTTGAATTTATTAATTTTTCATTTATATTACTTACTTCTAAAATTGATGATGTTGTATTTTTTGATTTTATTTTTGAAAGTTCTGAATCTTCAACTTCATTTGATTCAATTAATTCATTTGATTCTTTTTTATTTACTATTTCATCTTTTTCATTTTCCTCTTCTTCAACATTCCTCATATTTGAATTTTCATTTACTTCATCATTTGAATAATTTTCTCCTATTTGATTATTATTACTTTGTATATTATTATTATTTTCAATATCATCATTCTCAAATTCGTTATAATATTCTTCTTCATCTTTTATTTGTTTTTTTATTATATCCTCATTTTTAATTACTGGTTCTTCATCATGCAAATTTTGATAATTTGATTTATTAATCTTATTTGTTTTATCATTATCTGTTTTATAAATATCTGATTTATATATATCTGATTTATAAATATCAGACTTATAAACATCGGATTTATTTGTTATATTATTATTATTATTACTATTACTATTGCTGTTACTATTATTATTATTACTAAATGTATGGTAATTTCCATTTTGTTTATTTCTATCTGTTTCATTCAAATTTTGATTTATTATAATTGTATTTTTAAATTGATTTTGTTGTTTTCCATATTTTTCATCTATATAATCAATTATTTTTTTTCTTTCCTCAATTTTATTTTTAAAAGATTCAATATCAATTGTATTATTAATAGTATTAGATGAATTTTTTGATAATGAATTCATTAACATAGAATCTGTACTTGCCCAATAATTAAATAAATTATAAACATCTTCTTCTCTTATAAAATAATTATTAATAAATATAGGCGCAGCATCTTCATAATTTATAATATTTCCTTGTGCTTTATTATTTAAATCATTAAATAAATCATCAATATTTTTCCCAACATCAATAATTTTATTTGCAATATTAAATAAACATTTATTTAATAAACAAACTTTACTTTCATCTCGATTATAAAGTAAATTAACAATTTTATTAATTGGTAATTTCATATTTTTATCAAATCCTATTAATTTAATAACATTATCTCTATATTCAAAAGGTAAATTTAAATAATTTAAAATTTCTAAAAATTCATTTTTTAAAATATGCATATCATTATCTTTATCAAATTTAATTAAAATTTCAAATAATCCTTCATCCTTTTCTGCTAATTGACAAAAAGTTAAAATATGCATTTCTTCATTAAGATTTAAATTTCTTTCAGGTAAAAATGTTCTATATGAGGGAGAATTATTTCTAAATCTTGTTGTTTGAACATTATTAATTTTTATATTTTTCATTTGTTCTATTTTATTATTCATATCTTGTAATTGAGAATTTAAATGATTTATGATTGTATCTTTTTGAATTTGTTCTTTTTCTTCTAATTTTGATGTTAATTCTTCATATTTTTTTATATTATCTGATAATATATTTATTTGGCTAGATAAATTTTCTTCTTGATTTTTTAATATTTCATTTTCATTTTTTACTTTTTCTATTTCTAATTTTACTTTTATAACATCTGCTCTTTCTTTATTTTTTTTTTCTTCTTCTATTTTTTTACTTAAATCATTAATTTGATTCTTTAAATCCAAAATTTCTCTTCTTTGTTCATTTAAAATATGCATATCATCCATATCTTCATCATAATAATTATAATTATTATTAACATTAGTACCTACATTAATATCATTAACATTATTAACATTAATATCCTTAACATTAGTTCCTGTATTAATATCATTAACATTTGTATTATTAGTATTATTTGGATAATATCCTTGCTGAGAAAAATTTTGAATTGAACTAAATCCAATATTATTATTACTTGATATAATATTATTAGAACTTTGAATTTGAAAACCTCCTTTTTTAGGTTTATTAAAAAATAAATTCATATTTTGTTCTCCATCTTTACTTTTTGGTAAAGGATTGACAAAAGGAATCATAATATTATAAATAGCCAATGCACTTTCATGAGGAGTATAATTTCCAAAAAATTTATATAATTCATTAATATTATTAACTTTTTCCAACCAACTTCCACTATATAATTCGGGTTTAACTAAATGTTGCTGAGTTTTAACTCCATAATCTTGAATATTTTTTAAAAAAGAAATTAATTTATTTCTATTTGTATTATACATTAAATCATCATTATAATCAAAATTATATTCATTATTCCCATTATAATTATTTCTTCTTCCATTTCTAAAACTATTGCCATTACTTTTATTATGGAAACCATCATTTTCAACTTTTCCTCTTAATTTCTTTTGATTAATATCATTTTGATATTCTCCATTGCTGAATTTAATAATCAATTCTCTAATTCTTTCATTACAAGCTAAATCCAAACTATTTTTATTATCTCTATTACAAGTTAATAAAGGATCAGCTCCACTTTTCATTAGAATTGGAATTATTTTTCCTTTTCCATTTTCTGCAGCAAAATGTAAAGGAGTCATATTTTCTTCATCTAAACAATTTATTTCACTTCCATTATCAATTAACATTTTTGCCATTTCAACTTGAAAACTATTTGAATTAAATATTACATAATGTAGAGGTGTTCTACCATAAGTATCTTTAGAAAAAATCAAACTTTTTTCTTTTTCAATAATTAATTTTACTAAAAGTGATGAATCACTACAAACTGCATAATGTAAACATGTTCTCCCTATTGAATCTTTAGCAAAAATTTCACTTCCATAATTTAATAATTCTTCTGCTGCTTTTAATCGACCAAATTGACAACTTATTAAAAAAGGAGTTCTTAAGTATTTATCACGTGAAAAAATACTAAATCCTTTTGTTATGAGGAATTTTATCATTTTTACATTTCCTCTTTTTGAGGATATATGAAGTAAACTTTTCTTATTATCATCTACTGTATTGATAATTTCTTGCATATATTGTGCATTTTCTCTAAAAATTTCATTTAATTTTTGTTCATTATCTTTTTCACATATGTTTATTATTTCTTTGAATTTTGAATGCATTGGAATGTTTTTTTTGTTTTGATTTAAACTCCATTGAATGTTAAATTTTGCTTTTTTGAGACGTTCTAATGCTTTTTTTTTGTATTCTTTTGGCCATTCTGTCCCAGTTTGTGATTTATATGATCTTTCAAATGATGCATTTATTATTGTTATTGCTAATTCTTCTAAGGATAATGATTCGAATCCTGATTTTAAGTATTTTTCTATTATTTTTTTCTCTACATGTTTTTCATCTTTGAAATATGAAGATTTCATTTTTTATTTTTATTCTTTTTTTATTATTAAAGTTAGTATTAAATAATTTTTTTATTGTTTATTAATTTAAAAAAATAAAATCTTTATAAATTATATTTAACTATTTATAACCCATAATTTAAATGATTGATTTCTTTTTTTGCTCTTCATAATTTATTATATATATTATATAATAAATACTATAATTATCCATTTAAATTAGTTGTTATTTTTGAAAAAATTTCTTCTTTCATTTTATTTAATTCTTTCCTTACATCATTTTGGGGATTCTTTGCTATTTTATTTAAAATTGGAATTAATTCTCTTAAAGCATTATCATCTTTATCTTCACCATAATAATTTCTAATAAAAATTCCATTTTCTTTTTGTAATTCATAATTTTGAGGCATATTATCTAAAATAATAACTTTTGACAAATCTCTTCCAAGTTTACTTAAATCTTTAATATAAATATCATCTTTCATAATAGCATGATTTCTATATAATCTCTTATCAAAAAATATTTTTTTCTTATCAATTAAATCAAGAATTGGATCAGCATATTCTTTTGTTCCTGCTGTAAAAATAATTAATTCATATTTTTTACTCATTTCAGTTAAAAATTGTTGAAGATAAGGACGATACTTTAATATTCCTCTACCATTTTCATCTCTTCTAAAACTTATTAATGTTTCATCTAAATCTAAAACTAATGTAAATACTTTTTTTTTGTCTTTTTTATTTGGAAGATATGGCTCTTTTTCTTTTATAATAATATTTTTGTTTTTATTTTGGTTTATTTGATTTATTTGAGATGATTGTATTATTGAATTTGAAAATGCTCTATTATGATTTGATGTAGAATTTAGAATTTTGGAATAATGAAAATTTTCTACCTTTTTATATGCATTTTCATTGATTTTTTTTTTGAAATATTCATTTAATGTATTTATTGATATTTCTTGTGATTTATTTAAATAATATGTATATATATTTATATTCATTGTTTGACTTTTTGAAAAGATGGTCAAAATATTTTTTATCATTATCATAATGTTTTTATTACCAGTTTTAAGTAAATTAATATTTTCATCTCTATTAATTTTCCTAGTGATTTTTGATAATACAATATTTTTTAATTTAGTTACCCAAAGATTTACTTTTACTTCATTAATTGTATATAAAATATAATCACATATAATTAAATAATTTTGATGAATCCAATAGATTAAATTTTGTAATTTACTAATATCATTTTTATTAATTGTTCCTTCACCTAAAGCGTCGTAAATTATAATTATGGATAAAAATTCTAATAAACAGCTTTCATGAGAAATGACTTTTTCATAATGTTCTATAAAAAAATATTCAAAATTTCCTTTAAATGGAGTATAATTATAAAAAGTCCACCAATCAACAATAAATTTTCTAACATCTTTAATATGTTTAAAACTTTCAACAATTTTATAAAGTTTATCTTCTAAAACTATTAAATCTTCTAATCTAATAATAGTCACATTTGCCATAGTAGAAAAATTATTATTTAAACTATTATAACTATTATTAAGACTTTTTTTTATTATTGTATTATTTTCATTATTTTTTAAAAAAAAAGAATTATTTCTTATAATATTTCCATCAGTTGATATTAAATTTCTATCTTTTGATTCAGATTTTGGAATATGAGGACAACTTGCAAATAAACCTGGAATATTTTTTCTTAAATCTCTATATGAGGTTCTATTTAATTCATTTTCTGCAGTTTGAATTCTGTTTAAATAAATTGTTCTGAAACTTGTATTTGAATTATTATTATTTATATTAGTATTATTATTAATAATTATTCTTGAATTTATTAATTTATTCCTATAATTATTATCATTTTCATTTAAATTATTTTTCGAATTATCTAAATCAATACTTTCTGATTCTTCTGTATCATTAAATAAAGAAGAATTTCTTGATGTATCTTTTTTTTTTGGAAAATTTTTTTTTAATAAATTTACATTAATTTTATAAAAATTAACGGAATTGTCTTTATTATTATTATCTGAAGATATAGTAAATGTATTATCTGTATTTGCATCTGTTTTTAAAGAATTAGAATGACTTTCAATGTCAATTGAATTTTTTGATGAAATTTCTTTTTTTTGACTAGTTGTTTTCTGAATTATATTTTTTAAACGAGCATTTGCTAATTTTGTTTTTTCTTTACTTAAAGATATATTATGGTAAATAAGTTCTGTACCCAATTTTTTATTTACTTTTATAGGATTTATGTCATTATTCTTTGAAAACAATTTAGTTTTTGAAACATTTTTTACTAAATCAATAAATTTGTTCCTGTCAATTATTGGTTTAACTTTTGTTGACATTAATTTTTTTTAAATTAAATATTTATTAATGTATTTTTTAAAAAAAATTAATATTTAATAAAATATTTATTTTTTTAATGCAGAGTTTTAAATTCAAAATTTGAATATTTTTATCTTATTTATACTATTTAAATAAAAAGAAAAAATTATTTTTATTTTCAATAAATAAATTAATAATCAATTTAAATAATATAAATTATATATGGTAATTAATAAAAATAATAAATTTAATATTATTTTAATAAAAATGTGCAACCATAACTTCAAAAAAGGAACAAAAGAAAATATATCCTATTGTACAATATGTGGAACTTTATCATATAAAGGAATTCCTTCATTATCAGTTGCCTCATTAACTAAGACAACAATTTCAATTGATCCACTTTTATTAAAATATAAACCATTTCAATTTCAATTTGATTATTCAAATAATTACATTAAATATTATTTAACTTTAAGAAGAAAAAGCATTAATTTTATTAAAATGCAAGCAAATTTTTTTTCAATTCCTGATATTCTTGTTCATAAAGCAATTAGATATTTAGATTATATTTATTTAAATAATTCAGTTTCATTTGATTTAATCTCAAATATTTGTATTGTTTGTTTATTATTTGCAATTCAATTCAATGATTGTTGTTCTAAAAGTTCGTTAATTGATTTTAAAGGATTTAGAAATAATATTCAAAATATTCAAAATTTAAGAGAACTTGAAAATTATTGTTTAAAATGCATAGATTATAATTTAGGATTATATACCTCTTTAGATTATATTAATCTATTTTTTTCTCTTGGTATTGTTTTTCCTTACAAAAATATTTATAAAGAAAATTATATTGATATTTCATTTTTATTTTTTAATTGTATTTGTGCTTTAGAAATTATTATTGAAGATAATAATTGTCTTGATTATTCTAGTTATACTATTGCATTATCAATTATAAAAATGACATTAGAAAATTTTGATTGCTTTGATTATGAAATTTTTAAGAAAATATATGGAATCAATTTTAATAAAGAAAGATATATTCAATGTGAAAATAGTTTAAAATATATTTTAACCAATTTCTATCATAATCCACTTAATACCCAATATTATTTAAATCAAAATTTAAATAATCTTCTCAATAGCAGTTCACCAAGCAATTCTAGAGATTCAACTCTTGATAATTCATTTAATGGAAATGAAGTTCTTGGAGTAATTTAAAAAAAATGATTTTTGTATATTATGTCTTCAAATAATTGTAAATTGATATCAAATCAATTTAACTAAAAAATTGGTAAAATATTATTTGCTATTTATGTAGATATAACAACAAAAGTTTTTTTAAATAGAATTAATATGAATCTAAAGTAATGTATATAAAATATGAAACTATGAAATTTTTTATATGAGTAAATATGGTAATAGGATTTATTTATAGTATATATATTGTATAATTTGAATTAAAATTTAATTTTCTTTGAATCATAAAATAAATAAATAAAAAATTAAAAATGATTTTAAAACAAAAAAATAAAATTAAAAAAATGAAATGTGGAAATATTTCATGTCAAAAAATTATAAATAATCAATCCGAAATAATAAAATGTAATGAATGTAATAATAAATTTTGTTCACAAAATTGTCTAACAATTCATAATTCAAATTTTCATAAATTTAAATTGAAAAATAAAGATAATAATTCAGAATCAAATCAATTAAATTCATCTCAAAACAATCCTTTATTGCAATCAGCTGCTCCTTCCCCTTCTTTTTTATTAACAAATATATTTATAAAAAAAGGAAAAATTATAGAAGAATATATTGATGATCCACTTTATTCTTTAAATAATTTTCAATTTGTAAGAAATCCAAAAAATAATAAAATTGTAGGATGTGGTTTTGGTTCTTATGGTCAAGTTCTTCTTGCAAAAAATTTAAAAAATAACTTACTTTATGCAATAAAACATATTAAAAAAGAAAAAGTTTTACAAGCAAAAGAAAAAATAGATATTATATATCGTGAAATAAAAATTCAAAGATCAATAATTCATCCAAATATAATAAGATTATATTCATATAAAGAAGATAAAGAAAATTTTTATTTAATAATGGAATATGCAAAAAAAGGAAATTTATTATCAAAAATAAGAAAAGAAGGGAAATTAAATGAAAATGAAGCATTTAAATTATTTATTCAAGTATGTTCAGCAATATTATTTTTACATTCAAATGGTTATGCACATAGAGATATAAAACCAGAAAATATTTTAATAGATGAAAATAATAATATTAAATTGTGTGATTTTGGTTTATGCATAAATTTAAATGAAGGACAAAGAACAACTTTTTGTGGAACATATGAATATATTGCTCCAGAAATAATTAAAGAACAACCTTATGATCAATCAATTGATATTTGGTCACTTGGTATTTTATTATATGAAATATTACATGGTTATTCTCCTTTTCGAGTTTCAAATAATAAAAATGATGAAGAGAATCAAAAAGAAATTTTTAAAAATATTATAGATTATAAATATAAAATTGATGATAAGTTATATTTAAGTAATGAATGTGTTGATATGATTCATAAGTTATTAGAATATAATTGTAAAAATAGAATTAAAACTTCAGAAATTTTTTTACATCCTTGGATTAAAAGATTTGAAAAAAGTTTTAAAGAAGATAATAATGAAATTAGTACTTCTTTAATTGAAACTAATTCTAAAATTGCTAATGATAATAATATTGAAAAAAAAGACAAAATCAATAATTTTAGTTATAATCTAAATTTTGATTTATTAAAAAATGATGTTAATTCAAATTTAGTGAAAGGAGATAATGTTTTTGAAAAAGCTATGAAAAAAGTTTCTCAAAAGAAAAAAAAAGTTATTAGAAGTGAATCTGGATTTAAAAATAAAAATGATGATAAAAAAATGATAAATATTAAAGGAATTGAGATTGATACTTATAAAAAAGAAAAGTTTATTCAATCAAATTTTAATCCCTTACATAGAGATAGTTTAGATGATTTTTCAATATTTAGGGAAAGTTTCCTTAATAATCCAATTAATAATAATATTGATACCTTACCACCTAATTTTAATCATTTTAATTTGAATAATAATGTAAATAAATTTAATATTCAAAATGAAAATAACAATAATATTAATAAGCATTATGAAAGAAGTAAAACTGATATTAAAAATAATAAGAATAAAGATAATAAAGAGTTAAATCATGTTTTAAAAAATGAAAAAACATTTATTGAATCTACACCTACTCCAAATGATGATTTTTCTGGAGAAATGTTTGAAAAATATAATAAGAAATATAATCAAAATGATGTGATTAATGCAATTGGATTATTAGAAAATGCTGGAAATTTAAATAAATCACAACAAAAAAAGGATAAAAAAAAAGTAAATTTACAACAACCACAAAGTTTTTGGGATAAATTATTCTCCCCTTTTAAATGTGGTATACTTAATAATAATGATAAAAAATAATAAAAAATTAAACATTTTATATTAATTATTATTAAATAAACTAATTTTAAATAAACATAAGGATAAAATAATTAATAAAATAGAATAAATCTAATTAACAAACAAATATTAAATTAAAAGAGTCATTATACCATAATTATTATTTAATTTCCAAAATAAAATTTATAATACAATAATAAAGAATATATTTCTACATTTAAAAAAATAATAAGAAAAATAAATAATTACACTTCTTCATTCATAAATTCCCATGGAGTTAAATTTATTTTATTAACAATTTTTTCATCAGCACCAGCTTTTAATAAAATATCAGATATTTTAAAATTTTTACTATTTAATGCATAATGAAGAGGAGTATTTAATTCATTATTTTGGGCATTTATAAAAGCACCTTTTTTTATTAAATATTCTACAAAATTTTCTTTTTCACATTTTGTTGCATATATCAATAAAGTATCATCGCTTTTGTTTCTTGATTCTAGTGAAACTTGAAATCTTTCTTGAATATCTTTAAATTCTCTTAAATTATTTTCTTTTATCAAAAAAAATAATATTTCTTCTATTGTTTTTAATTTTTTTTTCATTTTATTTTTAATTTCTTCTGTTCTAAATATTAAATTTTCTTTTGACATATTTCTATCTTTGCTCATTTCTTTTCTTTGATCATTAATATGGAATTTTATGTTTTTTATTTTTGCTGTGGGTCTAAATTTTAATTTTCTTATATAAGAAATTCTTCTATCAAAATTTACTATATCATTTTTTCTATTAAAATAATCTTTTGATAATATTGATGAAGGTATTTTTAATTTATTATAAAATGAAAATTTTCTTTTTATTTTCCTTTTTGATTTTTTTGAAGAAATGAATGAATGTTTATGTTCTGGATTTTGTAAAAAAAAATTTTCTAAATTTGTTATTATTTTATCATGAGCTCTTTCAAGTTTTAAATCATATTTAATAAATTTTTCTAATACAAAATAAAAATTATCTTCTTCCGTATCAATATTATTCATTCCTGTTCTTGCTTTCTTTAATTTTTGAGATAAATGAACTTTTATATTTTTATGTAATCGAATTTTAAAAAGAGACTTAACCATATAAGGATATATATCATATTCAAAATAATGTTTTATTAAAATTTTTGGAACTGAATCATGAATTTTATTAATATATATATTTTTAATTTTTTTAAAATATTTTAATAAAGTATAACTTTCATATTTTTGTAAAGAAATCATTACATCTTCTGTAAATGATTTTTCATAAAATTCATATAAAATTAATTCAAATGATTTTTCATCTTCTTCTTGAATATTTTCAATTATTATATTTTTTATATTTTCCTTTGTTTCATTTATTATTCCTGTTATTAAATTTACTTTCTCTTTATCTAATTTTAAATCAACTTTTTCTTTAATATATTTATTTATAAATTTATTTCTTATTTCTTCATTGTAATCTGGTCCATCTTTAAAATTTTTTTTTTTAATTTCTTTTTCTAGAAATGTTAATAAATCTTTTCTATTTTTATTTGATTTCCTAGATGATATTCTTCTTTCCGATTTTTGTTCAAAGTTTAAATTAAAAATTGGTTTTTTTGACACATTTATTGTAATTCTTTTTTTTAATGTTATTTTTGGTTTATTTTTGCTAATATTTGTGATAGATTTCAAATTTTCCAATGAATTTATTGAAATTGTGGAACTTTTATCTTTGGAAACTTTTTTATTATTTATTTTATTATTTGAATTATTTGGAAGTGATATAGAAGAAGTGAATAAAGATGATAATAAATAAATTGTTGGCGAATTTTTAACTGAAGTATTATAAATATTAATTATTGTTCTATTTCTTTTTTGAATAGAACTATTACTACCATTATATAAACTATCCTGCAAATTATTCTTTTTGAAAATATTATTTCTTACCATTCTTTTTTTTTGATATATAAGAAAATAATCATCATTTTGAAATTTTGGTAATTTTTTATTTGAACTTGTTTTATATCCTGAATTTAAATCTAAAGAACTATTTGATTGTATTGAATTATCTAAAGAATAATCACTATAATATTTTGTACTTAATCTTTCAGATGATAAAGAGAGAATATTAATTTGTTTTTTTATATTTGAATTTAAATTATTTTTTAAAATATTTTGTAGATTTGGTAATTTTATATTTATTAAATTTCTATTTGTTGTTGAAAGTCTTTTTGGAATATTATTATTTTTTTTTTTTTGATTTTTCTTTAAATAAATTATCATATTTATTTCTTTTATCCATTTATTGATTGAAATTAAAATTAAAATACAATAATTATTTAAAATTAAAATATACAAAATGTTTTATTTTTTAGTTTAATAATATATTTAAATAAATTTAAAAAAAATAATGTCATCATATAATTCACAATTAAATAATAATAATAATGAAAATAATGAAATTATTATAAATAATTCAAATTTAATAGAAGACGAAGACAAAAATCAAAAATCAAAAAATTCCCAAATTGAATTTAATCAATATATAAATCAATTAATGGATAATATGGGATTTACAAAATATCATTTAATTTTATTTTTTACAAATTCTTTTTTTCTTTTTTGTTCTGGGATGCAAGAAATTATTCATGTAATTTTATTATCATTAATTGATGAATCTCATAACTTATCATATTATCATTTGGCATTAATGAATTCAATAGAATATTTTGGTTATACAGTTGCAACAATAATTGTAAATATAATTACAAATTATATTAGTAGAAAAAGAGCTATTCAAATTGTAATTTTATCTTCATTAATTTTTACTGGTTTATCTTTAACAAGTTACAATTATTATTTTGCTGCTATTAATAGATTTTTTATTGGAATTTGCATGGGAATTTTAAATATATTAATTTATTTAAATTTATTTGAAAGTGTTCCTACTCAAATTAGGGGGTTCATTTCTAGTTTAATACAACTATTTTTTCCTTTAGGTTGTTTTACACTTTCTTTTGTTTGTTATTTTGAATTAATTGAAGGGAATAAAAAATTAAATTATAAAATTTTACTATTAGTTCCTTTCATTATTACTTGTATTCTTTGTTTATTTGTTATTATATTTATTGAAGAAAGTCCAAGAAATTTATTTGGGAAAAATGAGTTTCAAGAAGGAGTAGAAATAATGAAAAAAATTTCAAATTTTAATAAAGATATGAAATATATGGAAAATAAATTTAATTTTAATAATATTAAAAGAAATTATAATGAAATAGAATTAGCAAATGTAAAAAGGGAATTAGACAAAGAAAATAATCAAATACAAAAAATAAATAGTAATATAATAAATAGAAGTAATATAAATATAGAAAATATTGAAGAATTGTTAAGAAAATATAAAAAGGAAAAAAATATAAAGTTAAAATTCCCAATTCAAAAAATATTTCAATCAAATTACAATTATTATACAATTTTATTTTGGATAATTGCATCATTAGCAGGTTTTATTTTTAATGGTATTTTTTTTATGCTTCCAGCAACAGCGCCAAAAATAAATAAAGAAACTTTTTTAGACTTAGTATTATTTGAAGGAATGGAAATTCCTTCTAATTTTATTGCATCTCTTTTAATAGAAAATTCTTCAATTGGAAGATTAATGATATTAAGAATTGGATTTTTTTTTACTTTTTTAATTAGTTTAATGATTTTATATATTGGGAATAATATTTTAGAATTTAGTTGTTTATTAAAATTTTTTTTAACTATCCCAATTACTGTTCTTATTGTTTATTCAAGTGAAATTTATGATAGTGATATAAGAACAATGGGAGTGAGTTCTATTAATTTTTGGAGGACAATTTCTTCTTTAATTTCACCATTTGCTATGAGTTATATGGTTATACATTATGGAGAATTTAGTACAAATTTTATTTTTTCTATTTTTTTATGTTTTTGTTCTATTATGTCTTTGTTTTTTAATACTGAGAGTAGAGGTATACCTTTAGATGAAATTATAAAAATTAATTATATGTAAATATATTTTTATTAAAATTTTTTTTAATTTCTTAATTATTTTTATTAGAATATGATAATTAAATTTTATTTAATTTAATTAATAATCAATTTTGAATGAAATTATATATTTTGATTTTTTCCTTCTAAATGTTTTTATATTTTTTTTGATAATTATATAATCTTTCATATACTTCTGAGTTAATTTAATTTTTTACAAAATTATTTTGTATATAATCATATTTTTCATCTAATTCAATACTTATTTTTTTATTCCTTTTTTTCCTAAAAGATAAAAGAATTACACTTGTTAATATTATAATAATAAAAACTAGTATAATAATTAATATATTAACCTTATCAGTTTTTTTCTCATAATACCCAATTGTTTTTTTATCTTTATCAAAATATAATTGATATTTTTTCAAAAAAACTCTTCCAAGAATCCAATCTTTTCTATTTTTAGTAAAAATTACATTAAAAAACAATTTTTTATCATATTCCAAAAATAAATCTTTGTGATTAAAAACAAAACTAAAATTATTTTCTTTAATTTCAAAAATTAAAGGTTTAAAATCATTTAAATCAATATTGGAATCACAAACATAATATTTGATAATTTGATATCTTTCAATATAACCATTTTTGAATTCACAATTATGATTAACAAAAAAATTTTTAATAGTATCAAAAAAAATGGTAGTACCTACTATAAAATTTTGTTCAACTTTAAATTTTGCATTAATTCCATCATTTATTGTAATATTTCCATAATAAATATTATCGAAATTAAAACCCCAATCTAATCCAGCATATCCAATTTGAAATTTTCCTGCTTTAATAAACTTAAAATTAGTATCTATATATGGATTTTCTCCAAAAATTAATTCACCTTCATCTTTTTTATTAAAATTAAAATAAAAAATATAATTGTTAATTATTTTTTTTTCTTTTAATTGATTTAAAAATGTCATATTTGGGAAATCTTGTTGTGGAACTTCTTCTCTTAATCTCAATCCTAATGTAGCTGGAGTTATTAATTCATCTTCATATTGATTATGAATTGATTTGGCAACAAAAAAATAAGTTTTATCTAAATTTAAATTATTTATTTTAAAAAAATCTAATCCAAATTCACCTGAATAAAATGGTTCTAATGAATAAAATTGAAATTCTTTTATTATTTCATATGTATTTGATTTTTTTTTATTAAATAGATTATTCATTTTAACCCCTGATTCTGACTCAATTATATATGAGTAATAACTTTGTAAAGATATACTTAGTTTAAATTCATTTTCAGGGATTCCTAATTTTAAAATAGTTCCAATTTTTGATTTATATAATATTGGAATTAAATTATTTATATTTATATCTGTTGTATTATAAATTGTTTTGAAGGGAATTTTTAAGAGTTTTTGACTTCTTATTTTGAATATGATAATATTTAAAAATAAAAATATACATATTCTTTGAATGAACATTTAATAATAATTGATTTTTAAAATTATATTTTATATTTTATATCTTTAAATAAAAAATTATTAAGATTTTTTTTGAAATTTATATTATATTTAATATAATTATATATTTATGGATTTTAAATATAAATTATTTTTATAAATGCTTTATTATATTTATTATTTTTCTTTCTTTAATAAGTTATATACAATTTTTTAATCAAAAAAGTAATTATTGTTTTTTCAATCAAAATCTTACTTTTTAATAATGAAAAATTTGGAAAAAAATTTATTTATCAAAAGAATATGTTTTTATATTTTAATTTTTTTATTCAATTAATTTTTTTTCATTTTTTTTTTTGAAAATTAAAAAAATTAATAATTAAAAAATTATTTAAAATAAATGAAATATTATTATATCTAAAATTTTATAATAATATATTAATAAGTTAATTTAATTAAAATATACAGATTATTATTTAAATTATAAATTATTGCACAAATAAAAAACATATTC
>JAJJLH010002570.1:0-17982 GCA_023806865.1 Isotricha sp. YL-2021a | reverse complement strand
TGTTTGAGAATTATTATCATAAAGAAGATTTTCTTCATTATCATCATAAATTTTAGTAACAAAATCTTCATTCAAATCTTCATTTATATTATACATAAATTCATCTAAATCTTTTTTTGAAAGTTTTTCCATTAAAACACAAATTCCAACATAAACAAAGTATAGAGACAAAAAAATAATAGCTTGATATAATTTAACTTCTTTATTCAAACCATAAAAACCAACTACACTTAATCCAATTAAATAAGTAGTTAAATCCCTTACAAAATTTACTCCAATAACTTTAACACCTTTTCCAAGAAAAATAACAGTAGACATTATCATACCTAAAATTAAATTACCACCACCTAATAAAGAACAAAATGAAGTTTTAACACCTGATTCAGCACCAGCTAAAATAGCAACAATAACATCACAAGCCATATTACCTAAAGCAATTAAAGTTAAACCTGCTAAATTTTGACTAAAATGTAATTTTTCTGCTATTAAACTTAATACTTTTGCTAAATAATAATGTCCTGTTGTTGCTGCAAAGTAAAAACAAAGAAACATTATTATAAATAATAATGGAAGAGATATAAATGTATTATTTATATAACAAAAATGAAGAGCTAAGATATTAAAATATTTTCCATCACAATTTGTACGAGCATGCTCACATTTAGTTATGTTTGCTGATATATTGTGGAAGTTGTCCCAAGTACAATGTTTGTGTTCTTTTGTTTCATTGAGAAATCTTAGTAGGAAAGAAATTGTGTAATTTGTTAGATGTCTTTTATCAAACATTTATTTAAATATTTGATTACAATTATTTATTACTAAAAATAATTTAATTATTTATTTGAATTAAAAATATTTTTTCAACAAAATAAATTATTAATTAGAATTAAAAATATTTTTTAAATAATGGAAAATAGACATAGGAATGATAAAGAAAGAGAGAGAGATAAAAATAGGGAAAGAGAAAGTGAAAGAGGAAGAGAAAAAGATAGAGATAGAGATAGAGAAAGAGATAGAGAAAGAGAAAGAGATAGAGAAAGAGATAGAGAAAGAGAAAGAGAAAGAGAAAGAGGAAGAGATAGAAGAAATAAAGACCGTTCTCGTAATCGCCGTCATTACAGATCTCGTTCTCGTCGTCATTCAAGATCTCGTTCTCATCGTCATTCATCCTATAAAAGTAAAATAAAACAATATAACAACAATATATAGTTCCCATCGTCCTCATTATTCACATCGACATCATAAATCCCATCATCGACGTCACAAATCCCCTTCAAAAACTGAATCTCCTCCAAAACCAATAGACCCAAAATACCAAATCCAATCAGGTTTCACAGATGCACCAACAAATCAAACATTAATAAACCCTCCCCATACTCAAATCATATTCCCAGAAACCCTTCCCCCTCCAATACAAATCCAACTTCCTCAATCCCCTCCTCAAAAAAATCTTCCTCAAATAACAAATCCAAATTTAGTCCAATCTTTAGCTCTTCTTCCAACAGCATCAAAAACAGATCGTAAATTATACATAGGAAACCTTCCATCAGGTTTAAATCAACAATCTTTAATTCAATTATTAAACAATACAATTCTAACAGTAAAAAAAGAAGGTTTTGCTCCTGGAGAACCAATAGTTTCTGCATGGATAAGTTCAGATGGTCATTATGCATTTGTAGAATTTCGTTCAGCTGAAGAAGCAAATTTGGGTTTTATATTAAATGGTGTTAATGTAATGGGTAAACCTTTAAAAGTAGGAAGACCAAAAACTTATCAAGGTTTAATGACAATGGGTGAGGAGAATTTATTAAGTAATACAGTTGCTTCTGTTTTAATTAATGGTATTATGAATGCCCCTTTAAAAGGAGAAAAAATTACTTTTTGTACTAAGGTACTTTGCTTTAAAGGAATTGTTAAAGATTTAAATATTGAAAAGGAAGATGTTTATAATGAAATTGGAAATGATATTAAATTAGAATGTGAGAAATATGGAAAAGTTTGTGAAATTTTTATGCCTAGGAAAGATGTTGAGGAAAATGATGTTGCTGGAATGGGAAATGCTTATGTACTTTTTAATAGTGTTGATGATGCTAAGAATGCTAGAAAGAATTTGTGTTGTAGGAGGTTTAATAATAAATTAGTTAGGATTATTTATTGTGAAGAAGAGAAGTTTGAAAAAAAAAATTTTGAAGATGTTGTCAATGATGAGAATAATGTAAATGAAGGGTTTTGATTGTTATATTAATTAGTTTTTAATTTTTTATTTTGTTTTTTAATTAATATATTTTTAAATTTATTATTATGTGTTTTGGTTGTAGAATGAGAGTTATTTTTATAATTTTTTATTATTTGTTAAAAAAATATCCTCCTTTTGAAAAGGATTTTATGTGAATAAAATTTTGTAAAAATCATATTTATGTTATTTTTAATAAAATTAACTGAATTATCTTTAATTCTAAAACTTTTTATATTATTTACATTAAGTTTTATTTCATACAATATATATTAGAAAAATTACAAATAACCTAAATATATATATTTATATATATCAAAAATAGTTTTACTCCTAATAATTAATAATAAAATTAACTCAAATGTTTATTGATTTTCTAAATCAGAAAAATATTTTTCAATAATTTGAAAACTATTAGGTCTTGAATTATAATTTTTTATTAAACACTCATTTATAATATTACCCAATAATTCAAAATCATAATTTTCAAAAGGAATATTAATATTAATATTTTCTTTACAAATTCGTTCCTTGATTAATTTACTACTTTCATCTTGAAAAGGTGTTCTCCCAAAAATTAAATAAAACAAAGTAACTCCAAAACTCCAAAGATCAACTTTTTCATTATAATAATTTTCCATTATTATTTCAGGAGATTTAAAAGTAAGTGAACCATATGGTTCTTTTGTATATTCATTTTTCCCTAAAATTCTAGAAAGACCAAAATCAATTAATTTAATTTGATTTTTATTATTAATTAAAATATTAGTATGTTTAATATCTCTATGTAAAATTCCATATGAATGAATATAATTTAAAGCATTTAAAATTTGATATGAGATTGATATTAATAAATCTGATTTTATAGTCAAATTATTAAATAAATGTTTTTCATAAAATCCTTTTAAATCAGTTCCATTTACATATTCTGATATTAAATATATAAATTCGGAATTTTCATAATAATTATATGCTTTTGCTATATTTTGATTTGGGAATTTTTTTAAAAAAAGAAATATACTTTTTTCCCACATCATTATTTTATATTCATCTTCATCAAGTCCTTTTTGTAATTTATTAATAATTTTAGCACAAAATAATTTTTTTGTATTATTTATTGTTCTTGTACAAAGTTGACATATTCCAAATTTTCCATTTCCAATTTGTTTATTTGTCATTATGTAATCATTATTTATTTCTTTTATATTATTTTCACTATTGTATATTTCTTTAAATTGATTCATTAATTGTAATGTTTCAACATAAAGCTCAATTGATGCTCTAAAATTTCCATAAGTTGATACTAAATGAATTGAATAAAAAAATATTCCATTTAATGTTGTTATTCCTTTAATTTCTAAATAAGTTGAATTTAAAAAAATAAAATGTGAATATATAAATTCTTGATTTTCAACATCAAATTCAAATACAAAAATTATATTTTTAATTATTTTTAATTTTACTTTTTCTAAAGTATTATTTTCATCAAATGTAAATAATATAATTTCATTTTTATTTTGTTCAGTTTTATTTTTATTAAAATAATTTTTATAAGTAACTAAATTTGGTTTTTGAAATGAAAGAGCTCTTTGTTTAACTTCTTCTTTAATTTCACTTCTACTCATAAAAAATTTTTCTAATTTATTATGAAAACTTACATTGATACTTTCTGATTTTTTTAAATTTTTATATCCATCTGATGAAGATGAAGAATTATTTTTCTTTAAATCAATTCTTTCTTGTTTTTTATCTTTAGTAAAAATAATTATTTGTTCTTTATCTAAATTATTCATTGTATTTGAAATATCATTTTCAAAATTTTTAAGTTCATTTAAATCATCATCATTATTTTCTTCTTCATCTGTTTTTGAAATTTCATTTTCTTCTAAAAATTCATTTTTTTTTCTTTCATCTGGATAATCTAAAGCAATATAATCTAATAATTTATTTGATATTTTATTTTTATATTCATTAATTGGTTCATTTATTATTTGTTCTTCAACAGCATGATTTATAAGTTTTAATTCTTGAAAATATTCTATTTGTTTATATGTAAAAAATTTATTTTGATGAATTATATATTTGAAAAGATATATTAAATCTTTATTATAATATAAACATTTTTTAATAAATTTATTAAACATTAAATCTTTTTTTCCTTTGAAAAAATTATCTATTAATTCATTTAATTTATTTACTGTTTTATTAGAATGTTTTATACTATGTAAATTTATAAAAAATAATTTGGTATCATCAATAGTTATAAAATTTTTTTTATTAAAATCAAGAATATTAAATAAAAATAATGATAATTCTTCTTCATTCCCATAATATAAATTATAAATTCCATTAACAAACTGATATTTTTTTAAATATGGTAAATTTTCTTGATTAATTGCATTATAAATTTTTTCGCAACAAAAAAGAGGTATTTCTAGAATTTCTTGTAAAATATAATATGAAATTTTATTTTTACTAAATAATCTCATTCTTACACTTTTATATATTTCACTAAAAAATTCCTTAATTAAGTTCGAATTTAAGTTATTTGGTATTATTAAATTTTCATTTAAATTATTCAACATTATTTTTTTTATATTATAAATATCAAAAAAATTAAAAAAAAAATTAAAAAAAAAAAAAATAAATTTCTTTTTATATTAATAATACATTATTCAAAAAAAAAAAACAAAAAACAAAAAATCAAAATCAAAAAAAATACTCATATCTCATAAAAGATATTTTTAATAAATATATATTTATCCTAAAATATAAAAACTCAATAATTTTTTTTATTATTTAAAAAACTAAAAAGAAATTAACCAACAAAAAAACCAAAAAAGACTAATAAAATAAAAATTGTTATTGATAACAATTTCTTTTTGGTTTATAATAAATAATAGTTAATAACTTATGTTTATATCTTTGAGAAGTAGATGCTCTAACATAATGATCATCATTCCCAATTTTACAAGCATTACAACAATGATTTAAATTAACATGAGGACAACTTAAAATATTTTTATAACAACTATTTTCACTTAAAATATCTTTTTCAATAAAATGTAAAAATTTTTTTTTCCCAATAACATTTTGTCTAGTATTATAATCAATATCATAAAAATTAATATAATGAGGAGGAATATTAGGAGCATCAATATTCATTTCATTTTTATTAGGAAAATAACAATTATATTCATTCTTACTTTTAATTTTTTTTTCTTTTTTTTCTTTACCTTCATTTCTAATTTCATTATCTTCTTTTTTTTCTTCTTGATTATCAGGAGGAACATAATTAGTTAAATCAATAACATTATTCATATTCCCACTTCCATCATTTGAAAAAGGATAATTATTTGAACATTTCCATACATTATCAACAACAAATTTAAATTGATGAATACCTTTTGGTAAATTCATATTAAATTCGAAAATTCCTGTTTGAGGATTTTTTACCATTTCAATAAAAACTGTCCAATTTGATAAAAAACTTCCTGTAATTGTTACTTTATTTCCTCCTTCTTTCCATTCAAATTTAAATGGTACTCTTTCATCTTTTTTTGATATTGTTGTCTCATCTTTTGTTTTTGTCTCACTTGATGATGATATTGATGATGAATCTTCTTGGTTTAATTTTTTCTTATTTTTGTAATTTTTTGTTGATGATGTATCACTTTTCATTCCTTTGTAACTACTTATTTCATTCCATTGGACTGAAGGATCATCTGTTTTATCATTCATTATGTTGTCTTCATCTTTACTTTGACTACTTTGGGTTCCCATTTTTTTTTTTTTTATGTTTTTTTTTTTTTTTTTTTTTTGTTATGTTTTTTTTAATGCTCAAAAGTTGGATTTTATGGTTATTTAATTTTTGATTTTTTTTTTTTTTTTTGATTTTTTTTTGATTTTTTTTTAGTATATATATTTGATGTATAAACTGTTGTTTTTTATATTTTTATTGATTTTTAGTTGAAAATCTTTTTTTTTATTTTATTAAGGTATTATTTTAAATAATATTTAAATTTTTATAACTTCAATGAATTTTTAAATTCCATTAAATAAATTCTAAATAAAAATATAAAAAATAATAAAATTTAAATTTAATTGACGATAAAAATGAGTTTAGAAAATGAACTAAAAGAATATGAAAATATAAAAAATGAATGGGAATGGAATATATATGATGGATTTACCCTTTCATCAATAAACAATGCAATAAATAAATCAATAGATTTAGAAATTGATTGCATTGATAGATTTTCTTTTGGTGAAGAATCAATTGATGAAAAAGATAAAAAAAAAGAAGAAAACAAAAATAAAAATTATAAAGGTAAGATTAATATACTAAATGAAGATGAAGTTTTAAAAGAAAAAGAAATTTTAAATAAAATGGGAGAAATTGTAGATGGGGGATTTAAAAAATTAGTTGAAAAAGAAAAAAATAAAGTAAAAATATGTGGATTATTTACTAGAGAAGATTTTGATGTTAATATACCTAAATATAATCATAAATTAAATGATAGTTTTGAAAAAAAATTTCATAATCCTCTTGAAGATGATTTTCAAGATTTTTTAAATAATGAAGAAGAGAAAAAAATTGAAGTTGAAAAAAATAACAATGAAACTGATAAAAAAAATAATAATGATATAAAAGAGAATAATATTAATAATAAAATTAGTACAAATGATGATATTAAAAATGAGATAGATGATAATAGTAAAAAAGAAAATTTGAATATTCCAATGTCGAATAGTCATAATACAATTGAAGAAAATGATAATAATAAAGATGATTTAAATGATGGAAATATAAATGATGAAAAAATAATAATTCCTGACATATCAAATAATAAAAATGAAAATAAAAATATTTTAAATGAAAAAGAATTAATTAATAATAGTTTAGAAGATAATATTAATAGCAATAATAATATTAATAGTAATAATAATAATAATAATAATAATAATAATAATAATAATAATATTAATATTAATAATAATAATAATAATAATAATAATAATAATAATATTAATATTAATAGTAATAATAATAATAATAATAATAATAATAATAATAATAATAATAATAATAATATTAATAATAATAATAATAATATTAAAAATAATAATAATAATAATTATAATATTAAAAATAATTTAAATAATAATATTAGTAATAATAATATAAAGTTAAATAGTATTGATAATGATAATTTTAATGATGAAATAAATAACAGTCTTGAAAATGAAAATATTCATATTAAAAATTCAATTGATTATGATTATAATAATAATAAAAATAATACAATTGAAAAAGAAGAAATACCAATTATAATTAAAGATGAAAAATTAAATGAAATTGAAAATGAGAATGAAAATGAAAATGAAGAAAATTCAAATAATAAAATGTCAATGATAACAAGTCAACAAGATTCATCTCGTAATCATAATAATAATAATAATTCAAATAATATTAATAATAGTATAGAAAATATTCCTATTAACAATATAAATTTAAACAGTGAATTTTCAGGAACAATTAAAAGTTTAAAAGAAACAAAAGAAGAAATAATCCAAGTTAATTCAAATGATTTTAATGAAAATTCCCCAAATAAAAAATATAATGATAACAATATTAATAATATTAAAGAAAATGAACAAGAAAATTCAAAAATAAAAAAATTAAATGAACTAGTTCAAAAAAAAGAAAATCAATATCAAAGAGCAAATGAAACAAATACAAAATTAATGGAAGTAATAAATATATTTAAAGCCCTTCAAGGTATAGAAAGTAAAAAACATTCAAATATAAATAGTAGTAATTCAAGTCCGAAAAAAAAAAGAATCGGAAGTCCAACTTTATTTGAAAATTATGAAAATTTAGAAAAAAATTCAAATGATTATGATAATAATTCTTTTATTCAAAATAAAAAAAGATCTTTATCATATTCACAAAAAAATTTATCAGAACATATAAATAATAATAATAATATATCACCAAATCCAAGAAAAGGAAGATTATATATTGATTATATTCAAACAAAAAGGAAAACTTATGCTCAAATGCATGGAGATAATAAATATAATAGATTATGTTATCAATTTAATAATAATAATAATAATAATAGGAATATGCATAGACAAAGTGAACAAACTAGATATTTTGTTAATGGAAATTATAGTAGAAATAATAATTTTTTTAGTTATCCTTCTAGTGGTTTTAATACTACAAAAACTGGATCTCCTTATTTAAATAATAATATGAATTATTATAATACAGGAAGTAATTTTAATACTGATTATAATATGAATAAGAATTTTTATAATGTTAATTCTAATAATTCATATAGAATTCCCTCAAATTTTAATCAAAATAATAGTTATAATAATAACTATTATGGGAATATGAATATTCCTATTATTAAAAATATAGGACATTCTAAAAATCAACAAAATGAACCTTTATTTTATGAAAGTGGAAATTATACAAATAATAATAGCCCGTATCCTAATCATAATATTTATAATAATAATAATTATAATAATAATAACAATTACTACAACAATAACAATGACAACAATTATAATAATAATAGTAATTATAATTATAATTATAATGATAATAATTATAATAATAATTCAAATTTTAACAATAGTAATTATAATGATAATGAAAATAATTATAATGAAAAAGAAAAAAAAGATACTAATTCAATTAATAATAATTCAATAAATAATATGAATAAAAATTTAATTAATAATTACAATAATATTACAAATAAATATAAACCAATTAAAAAAAAATTATTAGATGTTAAAGATTTTCAAGTAATATTTGATGACACTGATAGAGAAGGAAATGATAAAAAAAATATTAAACAAGATTTATTTATTATTAATATAGATGATTTAAATAATTATAATATAGATAATAATAGGAAAATTCCATTTAATAATAATTCAAATAATTCTAATAATTCTAGAATAAATAATAATGATGATAATTTTGAAAAAAATAATTTTATTAATTATAATATCAATTATCAAAATGTATCAAAAGAAAATTCAAATAAAGAAAGTTTAAATGATAGTGGAAATAATTCAGAAAGATTAAATGAAAATGATTTTAAATATAATTTGGATATGAATTCAATTCCAAATTCAAAAATGTCATCAGGTAAAGACTCATTAAATAACTCAAATATGAATAATAATAATTTCAATAATTATAATATTAAAAATAAATTTAGTAATATAATAAATGCTAATCAAATGTTTAATATGAATTTCCAAGATAATAATATATATAATGTAAATAATGATTATAATTATGACAATCAATTAAAAAAAGAAAGAAAAAGAAAAAATAAAATTGATTTAGGAAAATTTGTTATTCCTTTTTATTTATTAAATAAACAAGAATTATATTCAAATCTTATGAATTATTTATTTGAAAAACCTAAAAAATTTAATGTATCATATTCAAAAAAAACAAAAAATAAAAAATTTCAAAAATCAAATATATAAAAAATTATATAATAATATAATAAAATTAAAATAAAAAAGTATATTAATTAAAATTATAATTTATATATTATTAAATTAATTAATAATTGTCAAACTAAATTAAATTATTCTTCTATAACTTTATAGATTTCTAATTCTTTTATTTTAAATTCTCTTTTTCCTCCAGATAATTCATAATTTTTAAAATTATATCCATTTCCATTATCACAAAAACCATTTTTTGAAAAATAAAGGTTATTTATCCAAAGTTCATGAAAATTACCACCTCCAAAATCACATATATGATCTCCCATTAATCCCTTATTATTAGAAACTGGATATTTTTTTGTATTATTAAGATTGAATAAAAATGAATCTGGATCAGGAATATCATTTTTATTATTTTTATCCCATGATTTAGTAGTATAACCTCCAAAAATTTGACCATCAGTTGATTCAATTATTGAAATAGTAGGATATTGATTATCACATTTATTATGAAATATATCAATTGTATCACCATCAGTTGTGCCTTTATATAAAAGTTTGAATTTAAAAGATTTTTCTCTATTAATCCAATCACATATTTTATTGAATTGTTCTTTTGTTTTAATAATATCTCCAATTAAATTATTTGAATTTTTTAATCTTCTTATCATTGGATTAATATCTTCAAAATTCTTCATTTTTTCTTCTAATGTTGAAATTTTTTTTTTTAAGTTTTCTATTTCTTTTCCTTGCTTATTTACAATATTACAAAGTTCATTTATGGTATCTTTATCATTTAATTGTTTTTTTGGAATAATTAAATTTGTTTCTCCTAATGCTAGTAAAGTTGGAATAATTGTTAATTGAATATATTCATTTTCTTCTTTTATTTTTGGTTTTTTATTTTCAAAAGTTTCTTTTAAAGCTGTAATAATACTTGGAATATCTTCAAAAATTTTAAAGAATTTTCCTTTTTCTATTAATTCTTTTATAGTAAATTCTTTTTCATATTCAATTTTAGGGAAACTGTTATCTATGATAATATTGAATAATAATGCATTTGAAGAATTTAGTATATTTATTTTATATATTTGATTATTTTCTTCTGTTTTTAAATCCAAAGTTAAATTATTTAGTGGTGAGGGAGCATCCATAATTTTTAATATTTTAAATTAATAATTTTATTTTATAATTAGTTTCTAAAAATTATTTTAAATTTTTATTACATATATATACAATTACGTTTATAGGTTTTAAAATTCAAATTGATCTTTTTCAATAAAGTCGGATGTTGAATCAATTAATTTTTCTTCAACTAACTTTTTGTTAAATATATTAAAAAATTCTGTATAAAATATCTCTTTTCTATCTTCATTTTCAAATACTTTATATAATATTGTTTTAAAAAATTCAATGCATTTTTTTTTATTATTTATATCAATATTATCATTATATGAATTTATATATTTTATAATTGTATTTTGTATAATTTCATTATTTAATAATATTTTCTTAAAAATATCAATAATAATTAATTCAATATTACTATTTTTTAATTTATTTCTTAACTGAGAACTAACTAAAGGATTCATATAATTATTAAAATATTCATAATTATTTTGAATGTATGTATTTAAATTATTATATATTTTGCTTCTGAAATTATCATCTTCACAAAATTTTTCAAATTTATTTAATAATAGATTTATCAATTTTTTATTATCATAAAAATTCTTAATAAATTTATCTTCAACTTTATTTATAAAATAATATTTTTTTAAAAATCTATAACTTTTATATCCAATATAAATATATAAACTAATATATAATCCTTTTTTTATATACAAAGAATATTCATTATAAAATAAATTTTTATGGTATTCGCTTATAATTGGAAAATTTTTCAATGAATTTTTCATTTTTTCTTTTATATTGTAATCATATAATTTCCTTTTCATTAAAGAATAATTAAAGGAATTCGTATTACAACATAAAAAAAATGAATTTCCAAAATTGAAAAGATTTCCCAATTTACAAATAGAATACTTAATCATTTTTAATAAAAATTAAAAAAAAAATAATATATTAAATAAACTTAAAAAATATATATTAAATTAAAATAAATGCATTTTGATGAATTAATTCAAGTATGTATTAATGCATTAAAAGAATATGATCCTCGTCCAGAAGGACCAGACAGTTTTATAGAAAGATATTATAAAAAAGTAAAAAAAAAAAAAAAATTAAAAATAACTTTTAGATAACAAAAGATGATAATGAAAGAATGTTCATTAAACAAATTTTTTTTGGAATAATTGAAAAAAAACCAATATTAAAATCAGTAACTGATTGTTTATTTGAATCAAGACCATCATCAACAGAAAGAAAAGATGAAATATTATTTCAAATATTTATATATATGACATTATTTAGATTAAATGAATTATCATTAGATGATTATAAATCATTAGTTCTTGTAAGTTATATTTTATAATAAAAAAAAATTTTAAAAATTAGGGACAAGATTTTGTTAAAATGAATGAATTATATACTTTTATTTTTGATGAAGAAGTAATAGAAAAGAAATTAAAACCAAAATGGTTAAAAATTTATGATCCAACATATGTGGAAACTAAAATAGAAGAACTTTTAAAAAATAAAGAATCATTAAATGACTTATCAGAATTTTTATTATCAAAAGCAAAAGTTGGTATATTTGATAAAGAAGAAGAAGATGAGAAAAAAGATTTAAATGATACAAATGATAATAATGATAATATAACAAAAACAGCAACAAATTTACTTAGTATAACACAAGGAAATTTTAATAAAAAAAAAACAAAAGTAATAGAACCTTTATCAAGAAGAAAAAAACATCATCCTCCAATAATGCAAGAACCTTTTAATTTAACTGAAAATAAACCAAGAAAATTTATTGAGCCAACACCAATAGAAATACATTTTAAAATGAAACCTCTTCCTTTAGCAAATTATCATAAAACTTCATTAAAACAAATTGAAGAAGAAAGAAATGAAAGATTAGAAAAATTAAGAAAAAGAACTTTATGTGAACCTTTTGAATTTAAAACTGAAAAAAGACCTATGAATTATGATAAAATAAAAGAAGAAGTTGAAAAAAAATTAAATGATACTTTAGATTTTAATAAGAAATATTCAATTAAAATTCCTGATTTTAATAACAAAAATGCTGATGTTAAATATAATGAAGCTGCAATTATAAGAGAAGAATTTTTAATTGATAAAAATAAAAAAGAAATTGAAAAAGAAATGAATAGAAGATTAATTGAAAAAACTGATGATAAAGAATTTAATAGATGGGTTAGTGAAATGAAAATTAAAGAAGATATTGAAAATTTAGAAAAAATACAAAAAAGAAAAATTGCTTTAGAAATGACAAGAGAAACTACATTAACATGTAAAGAAAAATTCAAAGAATAAATCAATTAAAAAATTTAGAACATAAAAAAGAATTAGCTGAAAATGCAATAAAAAAAGAAAGAAAAAAACAAAAAGAATTAATAAAAAATAAAAATTTAATAATAGAAATAAATAAAGGATTAGATAACATAGTACAAAATAAAATAAAAAGAACAAATGAAAATAAAGAATTATTTAAAAATATAAAAGATAATATAAATGAATTAACATCAAAAGCAATAACAGAAAAAAAATTAGAATTAGAAAGAAGAGATGATATAGTAAGACAAATAAGAGAATTAGAAAAATTACCAATGATAAGAAATACTGGATTTGATCCTACTGAAACTCAAGGAATTGGTTTATTAGAAGAAATGTCTTTAGTTGAATTAAAAGAAAGATTAGAAATTCAAAAAAAAATGTTAAAAGAACAAATAGAATCAAAAAGAGAAGAAAATAAATTAAAAGCAGAAGAAAGAACAGATGAAATAATTGAAAAAGCAAATATAATATTAGATCATAGAGATAAATTAAGAAATTTAAAAGAAATTGAAAGAAAAGAAAAAAAAGATGCTAAAATACAAAAAGAAAATTTATTAAGAGAAATAAGAGAAAAAAATTTATTTGAAATGAGAGAAAAAATGCAAAATAAAAAAGATCAATTAAGAAAAGAAGATGAAATTTTTCAAAGAAAAATAAGAGATATAAAATTACAAAGACAATTTCTTCAATTAGGTCAAGCAGCAGTTGAGGAAAAAGTACATAAAATGATAGAAGAAGGTTTAGAAAGAAAAATAACAAATGATCAAAATCAAAGATTAGTAGATCAACAAAAAGCAGAAAATGTAAAATGGATTGATTTAAATCATAAATATAAACAAGCAGTTAATGATGTAAAAAAACAAAAAAAATTATTATCTAAATATTTAAGTGCATATGAAAATTCAAAAAATTTACATGACTTAGCTTTTGAACAAGATAAAATATTTAAAAAAGCTATTATTGATAAAGAAAATGCTTTGAGAAAATATCAATTAGATGATTATAAAGTTAGAAATAAATTTAGTGAAAAATTAAATACTTTAATAAAGAAAAAAAATAATTCCACTGAAAGAATTTTTGGAAAAACTGTTACTAATGGATTTGGAAAAAAGAAAAATAAAAATTTTGGTGGAGCAACTAATCCTTCTTTAACTTATACTGGAGGAGATAATTTAAATAGTAATTTAAATATTATTAATGAAAGTGATGATGAAGAAAAAAATACTATTTTGAATAAATTAGAAAATGAAGAAAAAAAAAAAGAATTAATTGCTGAATAAAAATTAATTTTTTTAATTATTATTTATATTTTAAAAAAAATAAAAATTTAAATATAATGTCTTTTACTGGTATAAATAAAAACAATTTAAAATTGAAAAATATTTCATTTATGTCACCAATTACACATACTAAAATAAATGTTTCAAATTTAATATCTGAAAGTCAGAGAATTACAACAAATACAAATACAAATAAAATTTCTAATATAAAAAATAACAATTCAAAAGTTCAAATTAATTTAAATAAAGGACCACAAGTCATTACTGATTTATATAGAAGTTATTCTACGAATAGACCTTATATTACTCACCAAAATACTTATAAAAATAATAATAATAATAGTAATTTTTTAACTAAAGGTATTTCAAAAAAAAATAATTGTAAAAAAAATTCACCTTCTACTTCTGCAATGTTAACTACATTTGCAAATTTTGCAACAAATTTAAATAAAAATAAAAATAAAAATAAAGGTTTTACAAATTTTTCTTTTATAGGAATTAAACCAAATGTAATTCATAAAAGAAATCCAACATCCCATAATGAAATAAGAAATTTAAAAAAGAATAGTATAACAGCAAATAATAGTTTAACAAATATAAATAATATAAGTAGTAATAATAATAATAGTTCATATATTAATCAAACACAACAAATTAATTCTAATACAGAACAAAAGAAAAAGAAAACAAATAAAAAAATAAATGATAGAAATTTTTCAAATGATAATATTAATAATAAAAACATAAATTTTAGTTCTCCATTAAGTCCCACTGATGGACCAAGAAATATTCATATATATATAAATCAAATTTATAAAAAAGTTGATAATACTAAAATTAATAATAGAAAATATAAAACAAATATAAGAAAAAATCATATTCAAACTCAAAGTCATCAAAGCGAAAATTCACAAAATGCTATTACTACAAGTCAAAGTACAATTGGGAAAAAAAAAATTAAAAATTCTGCAAATTCAAGTAAAACTGAAGGGGAAATTAAACAAAATATAAATAGTAATAATATAAATAATCAAAATGATATTAATAATAATTTAAATAAAAATTTTTTATATAATATGAATATTAATACTCCTGAAGAACTACATTTTTTTTATGTTAATGTTCTTCAAAATGGAAAAGAACTTGAAGGAAGATTTGAATTAACAAATACAATTACACCTTAATAAATTAAATTTAAAATAATATAATATTCATAATAAAATAAATCAAATGATAATAAATGTAAATAAAAAATAATATATATAAATTATATATATATTTTTAATTATTATTTAAAAAATTTAATATATGAATATAACAAAAGAATTATTTGAATCAATTCCAAATAGAAATTTTAATCAGAAGTTTAAATTTAAATGTGAAAAATATTCCCCAATGTATAAATGTAATAGAATATTAAGACAAATTGATGAAGTAAATAGTAATATTGATCACATAACAACACAATCAAAAAAAAGTAGTGCATTTAATGATCAACATTTAAAATTTGCAAATTCAACAGGAAGTATTAAAAATAATTTAAAAGAAATAGAAAATGAAATGAAAATTTTTCAATTAAAAGATATGAAAAATAATATATTTAATAAATTTGAAAAAGTTATTGTTAATAATTCATTTGATGTTTTAAATAATAAAACAAGTATTTTAACAAGGAAATTTAAAAAATTTTTACAAATACAAACAGATTTAATTAAAAAAGTAGAAGAAAGAAAAAATAGATTATCAAGAACAAAAAAACCAAATTTAAATCCAAATAAATCATATAATGAATTTATAAACACAAATAATTCAAATGAAGATGAAGATATTTTACTTAATATGGCAGGACAAATTCAAGAAAATAAAAAGGAAAATTATTTTCAATCAAGATTAAATAATATTCAAACAATTGAAAAAACAATGGGTGAAATTTCAAGTATGATGAATAGATTAGGACAAATGACTTATTCTCATTCTTTAATGATTGATAATATTAAATTAAATACTGATATTACTTATGATAATGTAGAATCTGGAGCTAAAGAAATTAGATATATGGTTGATGATGTTAAAGGAAATAGAGCTTTATTGATTAAAATATTTTTGATTATTATTTTTGTTAGTGTTGTTTATATTTTGTTTCTTGCTTGAATAATTTTAAATTTAAATTATTAGTATATATTTATTTATATTTATAATTTATAAATGAATATTTTTATAAAAATATTTATACTAAATAAAATTAAGAAAATAATAATAATATTTATAATAATTATTTTCTTAAGATGGATTATAATATTAGTTAAATTAAATATTAATTTTCATATTTTAATTAAATAAATAATTATTTTATTATTTTAGTTGTATCTAATTTTTATTTTATGTTCATTTCTAAAAAAAATTGTGGGTTCACAATTTCTTGGTTGAACAATAATAGGTCTTCTATTTAAATTTATAAAACTAACAACAGTTCTATTCATATTTCTATTATTATAATAATCATCATAATTATTATCATTATAATAACTATTATTATAATTATCATCATAAAATCTTCTATTTCTTCCTCTTCTTGAAAAAATATTATTTCCTCTTCTCAAATAATTTACTCTTCCATATCCTCTTCTTATATAATTTTGGGTTAAATTTTCATAGTCAAGTATTTCATTTTTCTTTATTTCTTTTTTTTCATTTTTTATTATTTCTTTTTTTTCATTTTTAATTTTTAATTTTAATATTTCTAATTTTTTATCTTCATTTTTTTCTTCTTTATTTAGTTTTTTATTTTGGTCTTTTATTTCTTCTTTAATATTTTCTATTTTTTCTTTATTGATTTCCTTATTTTGGTCTTTTATAATATTTACTTTTTTATTATTTTTTGTTCTATTTATTTGTATTTTTACTCCTTCTTCAATTTGAAATTGATAATCTTCTTTTTTATCTTTTTTTATTTCATCTTTTTCTTTAACATATATATATGTATATTTATCAAGAATACTTTCTATTATCATTTTTTTATGTTCTTTATTATATTCTAAATTTTTATATTTTTGAATTTCAATATTATTTTCTACTCTTTTTGGTTCAGTCAAAATTTCTATTTTTTTCATATATTTATCATTAATATCTTCATAATTATCAATATCTGTCCAATAATCATTTGAAATGTCACTTGACATTTTAAAAATATATTATTATTATTATTTAAATAACAATTTTTACTTTGAGTCTTTAAAGATTTTTTATATTTTTTATATTATTTTAAAATATTAAACTTACTTTTTATGATTATTTTTCTTTTTTCTTTGTATTTATAATTTGAATAAAAAGTTGAAAAATATTAAGATTGATATATGTAGCATTTAATTTATTTTTATATATTTCACAAATACTTTTACTTAGAAAATCAATCTTTAATATGTTTATTTACATTATTATGTTATATTTATTATAAAATGAATATTATATTTTGGAAAATGTTTTTCAAAATTATTT
>JAJJLH010002569.1:0-17982 GCA_023806865.1 Isotricha sp. YL-2021a | reverse complement strand
ATATTTTTTTTAATTTTTTTATCAAAATGTATTATTTAAAAAGACATAAAATTTTATTTAATAAATTTAAATAAAATAGAATATTATTACATAAAATAAAAATGATTTTGAATTAGGCCCATTCAATATGGTAAATTTTTGTAATAAATATATTATAAAAATAAATGTTTAAAAAAAATATTTCAAAATATAATAATAAATATTTTATTAATAATCTACTTTTTGTTTTGGTCTTTTCTTTTTTCCTTTTTTATTAATTTCATTATTATTATTCTTGATAATTTTTTTATTTTCAGCTCTTTCTCCACCTAATTTTTCATAAAAATCAATTGCTTGTTTAAATTTTATATCAATTTTTTCTAATTTTTCTATTTCATCATTAAATTGTTTTTCATTTTCTTCAGCAATAATTTTATCATTCCATAATTCATTTTTATATTTTAATAATTCAAATATATTCCAATCAAAATTTTTAAATCTTTCTCCCAATAAAAATCTTGAAATAAATTTTCTAACAGCAATTCCTAAATCTCCTTTACTAATTAATAATTTTTTTTTTGTTTCAAAATGTTTATTTAATTCTTCTAATTGTTTATTTTCTAATTTTGCATTTACATTTTTAGATACATTAGTTAAAATTTTATCATAATTTAAAAATTCAATATATTCATAACAATCAATTAATTTATTCAATTTAATTTTAATTTTTTCAAAAATTTTTACAAATTCATCATCCAATTTTATTGTTTTTTTTGGTAATTGATTAATTTCATCAATTAATATTTCATCACCTGAAATATTTTTTTTATTTACAAAATATAAGAATAAAGATTGTAAATTAAATAAAATTAATTTATAATCAATTCTTTCAATTAAATTTGATAAATTTACTTTTTCTTCATTTGATAATAATTTAACTTCTTTTATTTTTTCTTTAAAATCTAATATTATACATTCATTTTGATTAAATCCTTCAAAAGCATAAATAATAAAATCTTGTTTTTGTTCATTAAAAAATAATCTTTTTTCAGGTAATAAAAGTTTTGATAATTCAACTTCAATTGAATAAATATCAAATTTATATTCTTTATAATTTAAATAATGAACATCTCCATTTTCTTTAAAACAATTTCTAAATGAAAAAGTATTAATTAAATCATCAAAAGATTGAAAAATATCATTTTTATTTTTAATATTTAAAGTTACAATTTCTTTTTTACTTGCATTTTGAACAATAATTGCTTTTTTAATTTGATTTGAATAAGGATATAAATATTCATTATTTGAATTATTTTCAATTAAAGGTTTTAAAAATTCATTTTGATAAGTAATAAAATCTTTATAAGCTGTTGCAATATATTTTCCATAATCATTTTCTAAATTATCATTTAAACAATATGCTAAACAATCATCTTCAGTTATATTTTTTTCTGGTAATTGACCATTACAATCATAATTTGATAAATTTTGATAAATATTTTTCCATCCTTTTTTAAATTTTTCAAATAATTTTTTCATTTCTTCATTATTCTCTAATTCTCCTTTTATTGTTCTTTTTTTAGCTTCTTCTCTTGATATTTTATTTGAATATTTATCTAACATAAAAGTTACAAATGGATTTATTAAATGAAAATTTTCTAAAAATTTAATACCTTCTATATCTTGAGAAGTATATAAGTATTTTGAAATTACTGGATATTCAATATCTACTTTTGGAATTGAACTAAATTGTTCCCAAAATTTTTCATAATTTGGATAATTTGTTGCATAAAAATAATTAATTAAAGGGAAATTTTTTGGTGATAAATTATTTATATCAGAAGTTTCTTGTAAAATTGATTTAATAGTATCATCTTCTATTTCAAGTATTTCTTTATTATTTTTGATATAATCTTCATAATAATCTTTATAATTTAATATGGAATTTTCAATAACTTCGTTAAATTTATTTTCAAATTCAAATCTTTCATTTTCATTTATCATTCCTTTATCATTTTCAAATATTATTTCAGATATTTTTGGAATAATCATATTTAAGAAACATTGAATATTTGTAATTTCTCTTTTTAATAATTCTTCTTTTAATATTTTCCAAGTTTCAATTAAAATATATTCAATAGATTCCTTCTTTTTACTAGCATCTTCATTCTTTTCACTAGCATCTTCATTCTTTTTACTAGCATCTTCATTCTTTTCACTAGCATCAGAGAAATAAAAATTATTTAAATCATTATTTTTTAAATAACCTAATTTCTCATTATAATAAATACAAGAATAGAATATAAAACTTAAAACTCTATAAGTAACATTACTCATTTTTCTTACAATTTTATCAATACTTTTAAAAAAGCTAGTTTTAACTCTTTTAAATCCTTTAATTTGTTTTTTTCTTTCATTTTCAACTTCAGTCATTAATTGACTTATAGTTTTATATTTATTACCATCATTTGGAATTTGATTATCATCACAAATTCTAACATGTCCTGCTCTATTATACAAAACATAATTAGTTCCTCCTATAGTTTGTCCACAAATTTTACAAGGAAAAGTTTCCACTGGTCGTCCACAATTACCAATATTATACCAAAAATAACAACTACACATATAAACTGCTTCTTTCCCATTTTGAAAATATTTTTTAATTTGTTCTCCTGATTCTATTAATAATGAATCATTTGGTTCTCCTCCTGGAATATATATATTTGATATATTATTTAATATTTCAGGATTAAGTATTTTGGAATAAACTGAATTTGCTTTTGAAAAAGAACATATTAAAGATAATTTGTGAGAATATAATAATATTTCATAATTTTCTGATGAAAGATTTTGAATTGAGGGTAATTGTTTTATTAATGAATTAAAATTAGTATATATTGAAATAATATTTTTTGAAAGTAGTGGAATATCAATTTTATTTAAAATATCTGATATAAAATGTGATAATTTATTATGAAAATCATTTTTATTAACATTTGTTTGTAAATTTGATATTTCTTCATTTATTAATAAATCATAAAAATTTAATATTCTATTTTTATCTATTAATTCTACTATATCTTTTGTTGAACTATAATTTTCCATTTTACATAATCCATATGTTTTTCTTAATTGTTTATAATAATCAAATGTATCATTTTGAATAAATAAATAATTTAAAGAACATGGAACTTTTTCACTAAAATCAAAATCTTTAAAAAATAAATTATTTTCTTCTATTAATTCAAGAAATTTTTTGTAATTACCAATGATAATCAAATTTAAAATTTTAAGAATATATATCTTAATAATTTTTCTAAATTTACTACTTTTTCCATTCAAAAATCCATAAATTTCATTTTTTGGTAATTCTTCATATTCTTCATCATAGATAATTTTGCCAAAATGATAACAATAATATTTAATATATGAAATACAATATAAAATTGCTAATCTATTATTTTCTGAAATTTTGCATTTTTGTTCTTCAATATAATTAACACACTTTTTTAGAATATCTAAAGATTGATTTAATATTAAATTTTCTTTTCCTCTTTTATGCTCAAAATAATTAGTAAAATTAGCATCAAATAAAGATAATAAAATTTCATCTAAGCAAATATTGTTAGTTTTATTTAAAAATTTTATCATTAAATTATCCTTTTCTTGTTCAAATTGAGTTAAAAATGTTACTCCAGTTTCATCATCAATTTCATTTTCTTCTTCTTCAAAATCTTCTTTCTCTTCATTTTCCTCTTCTACTTCATTATTTTCTTTTTTTACTTTATCTTTATTTATTGGACAAAATTTAAATCTATTAAAAATTGTTAAAAAAATTATTTTTGATTTTATTATTAATAAATTATTTGAACATAATATTTTTAATAATTTTACCCTATATTCCTCTTTTTTTGATATTTTCATTTTATTATTTAATAATTTTACAATTAAATCTTGATATTCTTTTAAATGAGATATTTTTTCATTTAAAAATTTAAATTCTTCATCAATAGGTTTTATTTCTATTTCTTTATTTTCTTTATTGATTTTATATTCAGGTAATAAATATTTTTCATTTTCTAATTTTAATAAATTATAATATATTTGTAAATTTTCTTTTAATGGTACTCCATTTTTACCAAAAATTTCTTTAACTTGTATAAAATCAAATAAATATAATATTTGTTTTAATGTTAAACGTAATCCAATATTAGCTTCCATTAAAATATGTGATAAAATTTTTATTTCATCTAAAAATTTTTCAAAATTTTCATCAGAAATTTCCTCAAATTGTTGTTTAATAGTAAGAATAGAATAAACTATAGATTCAAATATATTAAAGAATATATCATTTACATATGAAATATTTCTATTTCCAATTTTAAAAGTTTTGGATGAAATTATTGAAATTATTTTTTTAATAAAATCATTAATATATAGATCAATATTACTAATAAAATCACATATAGGGTAAATAAAATCTTTATATGATTCAATAAATAATACAAATTTTGATAAATTTTTTAAAGAATAAATTTGATTATCTTCTTCATTTTCTATATCATCATCATTATTATTATTTTCATTTTCTTTTCTTGATATAAATAATTCAAATAAACATTTCAAAAAGTTTATAATATTTGTATTTGAAAAATTCTTGTTTGATTTTGATAAATAATAAATCATATAATCTTTAAATAAAAGTTCTTCTAATTTATTTATATTTAAATTATTTTCATCACTTTTAAATAAGTCTGCAAAATATTTTTTCCTAAATTCTTTTTCTATATTTTCTTCAAGGATATTTTTTTCATCAAAATAATCTTTTGTGTCTTCAAATTGTTCTTTTCTATATTGATCCTCATTTTCTAAATAACTTTCAATTAAAGTATAAATATATTGATTAATTTCATTAAAAACAATTATTATACAAGGATAAGAAATTCCTAAAACTAAATTAATTTTTACAATTTGTGATAAATTAGAATAATTATCATTTAAAGAATCAAAATTATTAATATATTTTTGATAAGAATAATTTTCATTGGAAGAATCCAAATTATTAATATATTCTAGATAAATTTTTTCAAAAAATTCATTATTCATTTCATTTTCGTTTAATAACATTGTTGATAAAATATTATATTTTTCAAGTTGAATTAAAGTATTAATAAGTTGCATATTATAAATTGATTTTAAATATTTAATTATTACAGAAATTAAATCCACATCATTATCTTCAAAATTATAATCAGTGAAAATTTTCATTAAAATATTATCTTTAATAGTTTTGAGTTTATTTTTGATTAAATTTTGAATAGTTAATTTTAATTTTTCATTGTTATTTATAAATTCACATACTTTTTCAATATATTCTTCATTTTTTATATCACTAAAATTAATTTTAAAATTATATGATATAAATGTAAATGCATGATATAAATCTTTTGTAAATTCTTCATTGATATCTATTAAATCTTTATTATAGAATAATTCAATATTTGAAGATTCAAATATTTTTTTTATACTTATATCAATTCCATTTAAATTATCAATAAAAAATTGTTTCCATTCTGTTAAATGAGAAATTAAATACTCATTATGAATTTTTTCATTATTATTGTTTTCATTATTTATTATAATTCTTTTCAAATGAATAATAAAGATAATAACTTTTAATTTTGTATCAATATTTTTCAAAGAATTTTCATTATTTTCAATTAAATAATTAATATGATTTAAATGAACACAATCATAAACATCAAAATGAAATACACATAAATTGAAAGATTCATTAGTATAAAATTCAAAAATAATTTCATCAATTCCACGTTCTGAATTATATTGATCAACAAAAATATTTCTTGTAGTTTCTTTTGTAAAATCACCATATATTTTATTTTCTATTTTTTTAATTTCATTTTTTAAACCAAAAATAGAATCTAAAATATTTGAAAAAGTATAAATTATATGTTTATTAGTCTTAATATTTTCTAAATATAATTTTAAATTATTATGTTGTTTCTCTTCTTCAAGATAAATATCTGAAACTCTTTGAAACTCTTCTTTATATTTTTGAACAAAATTGGAATTTTTTGCAAAAAAAATTATATCTTGTGAAAATGTTGGAATAATTTTTTCAAAAATTTTATCTTTATATGTAATATCATTAGAATTAACAAGTTTTATTAATTCCTCTTTTTTATAGCTTTTATTTTTTTTTACTGAAGTATTAATTTCATTATCTTCAATTTCAATTTCTTCTAAATTAATATCATCTTTTGAATTATTATGACTTCCTTCTTTTTTTATATTTTCAGATAATTGATAAACTATTCCTTGAATTTCTTCTAAATCACAATTAAGTAATTGAGATTTTAAATTAATTTTTAATTTTTGATCTCCTTTCTCTATTAAACCATTAAATAATTGATAAATTTGATTAGAAATATTAACATGTTTTTTATCTAATAAATATTCAAATGTTATAATATGTTTTTCAAATCTATTAATAAAAGGAGGATCTTGTTCATCAATTTCATTTTTATCTAAAAGAACAACACATCTAAAATTATCATTTACAAAATAATTTTGAGTATTTGAATCTCCTAAAGCTATTCTTGCATAATTACTTTCTCCTACTTTTCTAAAATTTTGATTAAATAAATCATATAATGATGGATACATACTTGTTAAATTTTTTAATATCATTACATTATTCTTACTCATTGTTATTTGAACTTTATTTAATACTTTTGCACTATAATATCCTTGTAAAGTATCTTCTTCAAAATTACTTCCATAATAAAAAATATGAGTTTTATTTAATTCATCTAAAATTAATGTTATTAAAAAATGACTTATTGAACTTTTTGTTTCTATTAAAAGATATCTACTTTTAGAATCTAAAATATTGCTTTTTATACATTTCATTACATCATATTCATTAATTTCATTAACATTTGGAACATATTTTTTAAATATTTCTTTAAATATTTTAATTGAATTATCTAATCCTCCAAAATTTCTTTCAATACTTTCATTTAAAATATTTTCAATATCATAATTATCTTTAGTGAAATTTTTATCAATAAATAATTTAGAAGCAATTTTAATTAAATGATAAAAATCTCTAGTTCCATGAAATTCTTTAATATTTTTATATCTTTCTTTATCAAATCCAGATTCAAACGAATAAGAATTATTTTTTAATTCTTCTTTATATTCAAAATAAGTAGAAGCCAAATATTCAAAATATTCTTTATAATCTTGAATTAATCTTGGATCATAAGATTTTGCAATTGCTAATGCAGTTTCAGTTAAATCTTCTTTATCAGGTTCTGGAATAGAAAGATGAATTCCTCTATTCATTTTAGAAGCATCTAAAGGCCAATTTGAAATTCCAATAAATGATATTTTTTCTTTATTTTCATCATATTCTAATTGAGAATGAATTACTTTCAAAGGATTATTTTTAGATATTTCAGCAAGTCCCATTTCATCAAAATATATTGCTGATATTATTTCATTTGATAATCTTTTATCTTTTAATGACTCTCTTGCTTTTTTAAATATTTTTAAAACTCCTTTTGAATTACTTGTTAATGAACCTTGATATGATTTTGTATATACTTTTGGGAAATGTTTAAAAAAATCATTTGATGAATCTTTTCCATTCATTGATTTAAATATTAATTGTGCACTTAATGATTTACTACATCCTGGTTTTCCTATTATAAATAATGGTATCATTGTATTTAAACATACAAAAATTGAAAATAAATTTTCTAATAATGCTCTATTTTTTGCTATTCCTTTATCTAAGTCTACTTTTTCTGCAATTATATCTTGTAATTTTTTTGGAAATGCTTCAAAATTAAATTCTTCTCCAAATGAATTTTTCATTAAATTCACAAATTCTTTTCTTAATAATTTATTAAATATTCTTATATAATAACATAGATAGATACTTAAATTCAAAGAATAAATATAAATTTTTTCATTTTCAAAATTAAAATTCTCAGAAAAAAATGGATTTTTTAATAAATTAATAAACCATTCAAATAAGATTCCCCATCTTCTAACTTCTCTTAAACTTACAGAAGAGATGTCGAAATTATTTTTGATGAATTCTTGAGCATCAAAAATAGCATTTACTGCAATATTTTCAATATTATTTAAAAGATTTTGATTAGAAATTAATTTTCTTAGAATTTGTAAAACCATACTTGAAATATATCTTTTAATATCTTCTTTTCCAGGAGTTCCAAAATCAAAAACAAAATTAAGTAGAGGAATAGGTAAAGGATTAACAGTATATACTAATTTTCTAACTGAATGTTTAGATTCATTACATAATCCTATAATTTCTTTTTCTTTTGTATCTAATCTATATGGATTACATGCTGCAATAAATTTAACATTTTGATTAATTTTTTTTCCTTTGCAAGAATATTTTATCATAATTTCATTTATTAATCCTAATGAATTACAAGTATTTATTTCATCTAAAAATACCCAAATATTTTTTGTTTCTAAGTTTTTATTTTCTTCTAATAAATTATGCTTTTCAATAAATTCAATAATATCCTTATCTTCAATTCCTGCATGAATATTTAAAGTATACATTGTTATATCTTTTAATTCTGCAATAATTCTAATTAATGAAGTTTTTCCACATCCTGTTTCTCCCATCATAACAACAGGTATATTTGTTCTAAGTCTTAAAGATATTAATATTAATTTAATAAAATTATCTGCTGTAAATACATATGAATCAACTATTTGATTTAAAGGTTTTAATTTTTTTCCATCTTTTTCTTTAGGACAAGTATCATCATATTCATGTAAAGGATTATAAAGATCTAAAACTTTTTTAACTTCAATTAAAAATTCTTCAGGTTTTAATTTTCTATAATCTAAAACTCCTCTTCTTTCATCAATTAAATCTGAATTATAAATTGCTTTTAAAAGATTATATTCTTCTGTTCCTTTTTCACATGTTACTATTTCTGAAATTGATTGTCCATCTTCATTTATTAAAATCATACTTGGTTTTATTTTATTTATTGAAAAAGGTTCTTTATTCATTAATATTTCAATTGCTTTTTCTTTTGCTTTTTCTAAATCAATTTTCCCTTTTTGTTGAGAAATTGCTATTTTTTGTCCTTTTAAAATATTATCATATGATGATGTAATAAAATGTTTTGTTATTAAAGTTAATGAATTTACAAAGAAAAATCTTATATTATTTAAATTTTTTTTATATTGTTTTATTTCATTTAATTGAGAAACATTTAAATAAATTGATTTAGAAAAAAGAATTAATTGTTCAGCAATAATATTAATATAAGATTCAATTTGATAAAAATTTGGATTTTCAATATTTAAATTTTGATAAATAAGATCTGAACATTCATTTTCATTTAATGATTCTGCTTTTATACTATTTGATGTTTGATAATGATCAAGTCCATCAAAATAAATTTCCCTATCATTTATTTGATTTATATACTTTAAATAATTACAAACAATTTGAGTATTTGATAATAAATCATTTGGAATAATTAATTTTGGTATATTATCTTGAGTTAAATGAATAGTTTCAAAAAAATCAAATATAGGAATTAATTTTTGATAATTAAAGAAACTATTTGGGATTTCAACTTTTATTTTCATTTCTTTTCCATAATAAAAAATATTCTCATTTTGAGAATAATATCTTAAAATCAAAAAAGAAAAAAGAAATTCACTAATAATTTCTATATTATTTGAATCATATAAATCTAAATGTAAAGCAATTTTTTTATTAGTTAATTCTATTAATCTATTAATAATTTCATTTCTATTAATATCACCTCCTAAAGGAAAATAAATATATTCATATTCATTATTATCATCTTCATTTTTAAAATTATTTTTTATTAATTTTGATTTTCCTAATCCAGAATTTTCACTTGAATAAATTTCAACATTTGGAATTTTTTTTTTGATTTTATTATTATTTTTATCTTCAAAATCAAAATATTTATGATTAGGTAATTTTTCAATTTCTGTTATTATTTCTTTATTTTTATTTCCTTTAACATAAATAAATAATAAAGTAGAAACCATTTGAAGAGGTTCTTCTGAATAAAGTTTTTTAAGAAGTTCAATTAATAAATTTTTTTTTTCAATATTTAATATTTCTGGTTTAATTAAAATAAATAAAATATTAAATTCACATTTTATACTTTTATAAATAAAAGATGTTATTTCTTCTTCTGAAGTCGAATTATTACAATATAAAACTGTTTGAGCTAAAGGGAAATTTCCTGTTAAATTTAAAGAACAATAAATTGCATTTTTTTCAATATTTTCTGATAAACATGAATGACTATAAATTCCTTTTTTATTATTATCTAATACAATTGCCTTTTTATATATTTTTTTTAAATCTACAAAATTTATTTTTAATAATTTATTTAGATAAATATTTACATCTTCAAACATATTTTTTAATTGTGATTCTTCATCATTAATTTCAATTTCTGTAACTTCATTTTTATTATTATCATTAGTGACATATTTTAAAATATTATTTAAAATATTAAAAAATTCAATTCTATTATCAAAATTGTGAGTAATAACTTTATATAATATATTAAATTGTCTTCCATAAACCATTCTAGAAATTGGATTTGATAAATATATTGTTTCAACTTCATTATTTTGTAATTCTTTTATATGATTCAATTCAGCAATAATTTCTTTTAAATTTTTTTTATTCTTGTAAATTAAACTATTTATTTGACAACCAGTTGCTATTCCATTTTTAATTATAATTTTATAATTAATTTCTTCAAAATATCCTTTTGATGAAATTATATTTAAAATTTCTAAAATTTCTTGAATATCATTTATATTATTAGCAAAATTTTGACAAATTTCAAAATAACTTTCATCTTTTTGATCTTTTTTTCTTAATAAAGCTATATCCCTTAAATCTAAAATATCATCAAAATCTTTTTGAATTGTTTTTTTGTTTATATTATATTCTACAATACATTTATATTCTGGATATGAAGAATTTAAATTAAATTTACTAGAATCATAAATTTTTTTAATATGTTCTTTATTTAATTCATTTGGATTTAAATGAGTTGTGTATAATTCATGAAAATCATGATATTTTCCACATGAATTTTCAAATTTAATTCCAATATCTTTATAATCATTTTTTTTTATTATTTTTATAAATCTATCTAAAAATTTGTCTTCTGAAACAATATTTTTTTTTAATTTTTCTATAAAAGTCATACAAGCTTCTAATTGATTTATATCTGATAATGTAATATAAACATCTTCTGAATCATCAATAAATTCTCCCATTTGATGAATATCATTAATATTTGTATTTAAAATAAATTGTATTAATTCAGGTTTTTCATACATTTTATCTATTACTGCTAAAGCCTTTTCTGAATTTAAATCTTTATTTAAAATTTTTAACCCCAAATTATTTAAATTTGTATTTATTTTAATTAAATCTTCTAAAGTTGGATTATTTTTTAAATTTTCAATTGATTGTTTCAAATTATTTTGAATATTTTTTTCATTTAAATTAAAATCTTCAAGTAATAAAACAATTTTATTCAATTTTTCAATTTCTTTCTTTTTATTATTTAAAAGTTTCAATTTCTCACAAATATTTTCATTTAAATTTTCATTTATGTTAAAAATATTAATGAGAATATTAATTTCTTTCTCCATTTCATTATTGTCTATTTTAGAACAAATTTTTTCTAAAAAATCTAAATTCACATTATTTTCATTATCTAAGTTAAATAAATTTTTTAAATTTGAAAATTCTTTTTTAGTTTTATTTAATATTTTACTATCATTATTTTCTTCAATATTTTCATTACTTTTGTTCTTTTCAAATATTTCAATGAAAAATTTTGAATGTTTCATTTCATTTATTTCATGAGCTTCTAAATATAATTTATCAAAATTATTTATTTGATTTTTATCAGGAAAAATATTGATTGGATTATTTAAAATTTCTTCTCTCATTCTTCTTAATTCTTGTATTATATTATTTTTTTCATTTGGAAAATAATTAGAAAAAATATTAATCATTTCCTCTATTTTTTCAAAAATTTCTACATAATATTTTATTTTTTTTAATAATAATTTTTTTAATTCATCAACAATTGACTTGTTCCCTAAAGCAATAATGTAAAATCTTTTTTCTAAATTATTATCATTATTATTATCTAAATTATGCATTATCATCATTTGTTGCATTGAAAAATTAAATTGCTGTAATTTTTCAATTGTATTATCCATAATTACACGAGTATTTTTTATATAATTAACATTTTTGAAAATATCCGATTCAAAAAATCTCATTTCAATTAATTCCAAAAGTAATTTTATATTATCTGATAATTCTTTATTAAAAATTTCATTCTCATTTATTATTTTTTTTTTTTGTTTTTCTAAAAAATATACTTGCATTTCTTGATTTGTAAAATTTTGTAAAATTATTATAATATCATTGTATGATAAATCATCTGAGTTATTTGAAATATTTTTCATCAATTTATCTATTATAAAATTTTTTAATTCATTTCCAATATTATTTAATATTGAAACAAAAATTTCTTTCATTTTTTTTACAGAGAAAAATCTTTTAGTTCCATTGATTAATTTATCTACATTATTATTATCAAATACTAATTTAAATAGTTGTCCAACAATCATACTTAATTCTAAAATAGATAAATTATCTGTTTCTAATTTTTTTCTAGAATATACATCAATTAATTGCTCTAATATTTTTTTTTTTCTCCATGAATTATTTTGAATATTAAAAATTTGATATAAAATTTTTAAATGTTTAAAATTTTTTACTTTTCCAATAATAGAATCAAGAAAGAAAAAATATTGATCTTTGAATAATTTTTCATAATCATAGATATCGACATTAAATTTTTGGCAAAATTTTTTATCTATTTTATCTAAATTTATAAATCCAATTAAGCAAGCAAATTCATATTCTTTTTCATATTTTTCAAAATAGATTTTAGCATCTTCTTGAATAAATGTGATTATCTCTAAATTATCAAATTTATTATTTTTTATGAAATATATTCCTGTATTATGAATTGCTGGATATAATTTATCTAATATAGTTTTGGATTTCCAATTTTTATATTTTATTAAAATATCTTTCAAATCATTTAATTTTTTATAATCTTTTTTTTCTAATTTTTCAATTAAATATATGAAATGATCTATTGGAAAATAAAGATCTTTTTTCATTAAAATTTCAATAAATTGAACTAACAAAAGAATTTCTACATTTTCATCAGGTAATGGACAGTTTTTATAATTTATATTTGGTTTATCAGAAATTATATAATCTTGAGTAAAAAGAAAAAATTTTACATATTCATTAAAATTTGAAGCAAGAGATATTAATTCATTAAAATTTTTATTTTTTTTTTTATTATTAATGTTTTCAAAAAGTAATTTAATATTTGATGCAATAAGATTTGAAAAAGCATCGTGATGTTTTAATATAAATTCTATAGCTTCATTTTTTAATTCAATTTTTTTAAAAATTTCATTAAATTTTTTTTGTTCATTTATTTGATAAAAAGATAAAAGAAAAATAAAAAGATTTAAAGATAAATCTTTTTCTGTAAAATAAATAATATAATTTTCAATAATATTTATAATTTCATTATAATCTTTATTATTATATTTTTTAATGTAAATTTTTTTTTTCTTTTTTATATTTAAAATTATTGATTTAAATATTTCTTTTGATTCATTAGGAAGCTCAATAAATTTTTTTTTATTATCAATTAAAGATATAAAGAATACTAGTAAAAATTCCATATCTATTTCTTCATTTTTAACTATTATTTTTGAAGTTTCATCTATTAAAAATGGTAGTAGATTCTTATTATTTGATAATAATAAATAAGTTTTGAAAATAGTAAACTTTTGAAGAAATGATAATCTATATTTTTTTTCAATAAAATCATTTTTGGCTTTAAATAGATAATTGTAATAGGAATCATATTCAAATGATTCAAGATAAATAAATAATTGTTGACCTATATTAATTATATAATCATATTGTGAAATTAATTTTGCCCCATCATAATTTAATTTAATTTTTATTTCCTCCTCCTTATTTTTTAACTCTAATTTGACTTTATATAAATAGATATTTTTCTTTTCAAAAGCATTATTATATTCTTTGACTTTAATTTTCATTTTATTGTTAACTTTAATTTCAATTAATTCTTTTTTTAGAATTTTTAAATTTTCTTTAGGACTTAATTCTATTAAATGTTCTTTAAAGAAAATATTATTTGGACATGAAAGGATGAAATATAGAGTTGTAGGTAAATCATTCATTTAAATTCTTTTTTATATATGTTAAAATTTAAGCTGCTTTTATTTTTTAATTTAAATATTAACTATTTTTGTATTTATTTATTTTATTTTTCAAATATTAAATTATATTAATTAGTATTAGAAATTAATTATCTTTCTTTTTTTATGATAATACAAATAGATTTATAATTTTTTATGGAAATTTTTTTAATAAAAAATATTGCCATTTTCCTTTTTTTATATTACTATTATACAGAAAATAGAAATTAAGGAAATCATTTTCCTTAAAATGCTAATTATAAATTTATTTAAAATATTTATTTCAATATATAAAATAAATTAAAATTGATAATAAATATATATAAATCATCAATTCAATTTATTATCGTAATTTCCCTAAAAATATATTTATTCATTCAGAAAAAATTTTATAAGAACATTTCAAATTGATAATTGAACCAAAAAAATTTCAGACTTTAAACTGTTGAATTTGAGTTTTTTAAAAATTATTTTTCAATTATTATTTAATATTATATATAGCAATAAATCTTATTTGTCAAATTATATTTTACAATTAAATATCTTCAAAAATGAAAATAAATGGAGAGAATATCATTTATTATTTCCATTTTTATATAATAAATATGAAATTATTAAAAGATTAATATAATTTATTTATTTTATTAAAAAAACTAATAAAATCAATATATTTATATTAATTTAAAATGTAATTAAAATTCAACCTAAAAATCCTGAAAAAGTATAATATTTTTAAAAATTTCATCAAATGTAAAAAGAATATAATTCAAATTTTCAATTGTCAAGAAAATATAATTGAAAATCAACTTAATTAATATTTTCCAACTATATAATAATAATATATTAAATATTTAAATTATTTAAAAAATCAAAATATAATATATTTACATAAGTCAAAATGATTGATATAATTTAAAATGGAAATGATGACTGGAGCGATGAATTCATATTCAGATGTATTAGTTTCATATGAAGGATTAATAAATGAAAATTATTATAAACTTCAATCAAGAGAAACAGAGTTAATAAGTAATATAGAATATTATACAGGAAGATCAAAAAATCCATATAATAATAAATATGAAAATTTTATAGGTTTAATATTAAAATCAAAATATGATGGAGTAAAACCAGAAGAGCAATCTAATATAAAATTTGGTGAAACAGATTATGCAGTAACATTAGATATATCAGGTTCAATGTCATGTTCATTAGATAAAAATAATGATATTCCTAGAATTGAATTAGCTAAAGAAGCTTTATTAACAATGATAGATAATTTAAAAGATGGAAATCAAATGTCAATTTCTGTTTTTGATGATGAATCTAATTTAATTATTCCATTAAGTCCAAAAAGTGAAATTTTATTTTTAGAAGAAAAAATTAAAAATATTCAAACAAGAGGAGGAACAGATTTATATGAGGCTTTAAAAGGTGCTTAAGAAACATTAAAGATATCTAAAAAAAAATTTAAAAGAATAATTATAATAACTGATGGTTGGGATAATAATGATAATTTTTGCAATAACTGTAACTAATAATGGAGTTGGAATTTCTGTTATTGCAATTGATACTCAATCAAATGCAATATTATTTGAAAAATTTTCTAAGTTAGGAGGATGTAATTATTTTATTGCTACTAAAAAAGAAGATTTAGAAAAATATCTTATTTATCAATTTCATTATATGACTTTTGTTTCTTGTTATAATATTAAATTAAATTTTGAATCTGATGAATGTGAAATTATAAAAGCAATTGGAACTAATTCTGAAGATAATAAAAATATTAATAATTTATGTAATATTCCTTCTTGTTTTCCTTCTGATTTAAAATTCAATGGTGATGAAGTTTATCAAGAAGGTGGATTAATATTATTAAAGATTAAAACAAAAAATGAAAATATTAAAAATGGAGAAAAAGTTAAATTTAATCTTAAATTAGAATATACTGATAATGAAGATAAAAATTATATTCAAAATTATCCTATTGAATTTGAAATTAATGATGGTGAATTTTTTTCAAATGATTATATGAAAAAAGGAATTGCTATTTATTATTATGGAAAAATAAGAAGAAAAATTGCTAAATTTTTTTATTCTGATGTTAAATTTAATACTAGTGGACCTGTTATTGAAAATGTTAATAGAGAAAAATATGAAAGATATTATAATTTTTTAAGAAGAGATAATGAAAATATTGATAAAGCCATTCAATATTTTAAACAAAATTATTTTAATGATATTGTTGATAATCAAAAGGAAAAATATCTTGATACATTAGAAGAAAAATATGATAGATTTCTTAAAGAAGAAAGATAATTAAAGAAAAAGTAGTTTAATCATAAAAAAAATATAATTATTTACAAAATTTTTTTCATTTTTTTTAAAAAAATATAAACTTAATTTATTAAATCAATAATAATAAACAAAAAGCGAATTTATTTATGAAATTAAATTATCTTTTATTTTTAATTATTCTTTCGATTGATGCATTCACAAAAATCTTAAAGTTAATTTTAAAATTTATATTATATAATAAATTAAATGAAGATAGAAAATGAAGAATATGAGCATTAAAAAAAGACAATTATATTTAATAATAATAAAATCATTTATAAAATTAATGAAGATAATAATTATTGTATTGTGAAAAAGATGAAAAATATAATTTATTAAATTATAATGGAAATATATCTTTTGAAAATAATTGGGGTTTGAATAATAAAAAAGATTTTGAAGAATCAACCAGCTTTTTTTTGTTTTTGGAAAATAAAAAAATTGAATTTCAATTTATATAATTTTGAACAAAATAAACAATATCATATAAATATGATGAGCTAAAAAATATTAAAAAATTTAAGTTATATGTTCTCTTATTGTTCTTCTTTTATTTCTTTAAATTTATCTAATTTTAATTCTAATAAAGTTACTGATATGGAATATATGTTTTATAATTATTCTTCTTTAATTTCTTTAAATTTATCATTTTTTAATACTAATAATGTTAATAATATGGAGAGAATGTTCTCTAAATGTTGTTCTTTAACTTCTTAATTTATCAAAATTTAATATCACCAACGTTACTAATATTGAATCTATGTTCTTAAATTTAAATAAGAATTGTAGGATAATTAGTAATGATAAAATAATTAAAAAAATTAATTTTTAAATAATTTTATTTTATATATTTGGTTAATTTTGTAAAGGAAAATTAAATTTAAAATTTTTTTATTTTTTATTATATAATATTTTGAGGTTAGAAATATTATATTTACTTTTGAAGGAAAAATAATTTTATTAATTGTTAATCATAAATAATTTATCAAAATTCATAAATGCTGTTTAATCCCTATTATAATACTATACCAGGATTTTTACTATTAATATTAAGAATTTATAATTCCAATGATAAAAGATAATTGTTTTAAAACTGCTATAAATATTTTATTATTTAATTGGATGCATTCAATCTATTTCTTTTAATTTTTTTGTAAATTTCATAATTTACTATAATTCTCTAGTATTTTGAAAAATGGTTTTCAAAATTCCACTTATATCCTGTTTTAT
>JAJJLH010002568.1:0-18096 GCA_023806865.1 Isotricha sp. YL-2021a | reverse complement strand
ATTAATATAAAATATAAATTTTATCAAATTGAAAAATTAGATTTTATGAATAAAAATATAAATGATAAAGAAAAAAATTTTATATTTAAATATAATTTTAATAATTTAATATTTTTAAATTTAGAAAATAATAAAATATCAAATAAAGGATTAATATATTTACAAAATAAATCATTAAGAAAATTAGAATATTTAAATTTATCAAATAATAAAATAAATGATGAAGGACTTAAATATTTAAATGAATTATCTAATTTGAATGAACTTATTATATTAAATATGAATCTTTCTGATAATTATTTTTTAATTCTAGAAGGAAATAGTTTTATTAACAAAATACAAATTATTGAATGTGATAAATCAAAATTAATAATTAAAAAAATTTCTAAAAATTTTAAAGATTTTAAATTACCAAATTTAACATATTTAAAATTTGAAAGATGTGGATATATTATTAATAATTATTTAGATATTTTATTTTCATGCTATAATATATGTTCTGTTTTAAAATATTTAGATTTATCAAATACTGATTTAAGTGATAATGGAATATTAAGATTAAAAAATAATTTATCTAAAATAAAAAATATTCAAACTATAAATCTTGAAAATACTTTATTAACTTTAAAGAGTAAAAAATATTTTGTATATTTCCAGGATTTAAAAATTCAAATTTTATTAGATCAATCAAAATTAACTATCCCAAATAAAACAAAATATACAATAGTATTAGGTGGAAGTACAATTTCAGGTAAAACTTGTTACTTTCATTATTGTTCTGAAAAAATCTTTTCAGAAAGTTTTTTAACTACAATTTCCCCAGAATATACAATTTTAAGTCCAAGTTTTAATAATAATATTAAAGTAAGATTATGGGATACTTGTCGTTGGAATAGGGATTTTGATAGAAATAATATTTTTTTAAAAAATGCAGATGGTGTTTTATTATTATTTGATATAACTTCAAGAAATGATTTTGAAGGTTTAAATAATTGTTTAGGATTAATTACTAAACATTTTAAATTAGAAGATTTTCCAGTTTTATTAATTGCAAATAAAATAGATCTTGAAAGAGAAATAGAAAAAGAAGAGATTGAAAAGTTTCAAAAAGATAATAAATTAATAGGTAATTTTGAAGTTAGTTGTAAAGTAGGAATTAATGTAATTGAATCATTTGATTTTTTAGTTGATTATTTAATTAAAAAAGAAATAAAGAATAATAAATAAAATATTAATATTGGTTTTAATAATTGAAAAATTGATTATATGATTAAAAATAATTATAATTTAAATTTTAAGATAAAAATTAATTGTTTAAAGTTGGGGTGAAAATAAAAATCAATATAAATTAAAGAATGAATCAATTATAAATGAAGAAATATATTATTCAAAATATTTGATAATAATTATTGATGGATAATATAATGATATTAATATATAATAATAAAAGTTCTTTATATTATTCAATAATAAATACAAGATTCAATATTACATGTATCTTAGAATATTTTAGAGAAGATATATTTGAAAAATATATATTATGTAAAAAATAAAATAATGGTATTAAACATGTAATTAAAGAATTTATAGAATTAAGAGATAAAATAATAAATTTACTTAATAAATTAGATAAAACAATTGATAAATTAAATATTTAGGTAAAAATTAAATATTTTTATTATTAAAATAATTATTCAGAAAAAAGGGAAGAAAAGAAAAAAGATAATAAAGTAATAAAATTAGTTAAAACATTTATAAGAAATATTTATTTCAAATTTGATGAAGCTAAAGATGAATAAACAATGAAGCTTGAGTTTTATTTTTTTAATTTAATTATTAAATATGCTCATGATTACTGGAGTTTAATTAATTACTAATTATCAACCTAATATTTTTCCTTAAAAAAATTGATCTCAAAAATATATATATGAGAGGTGAAAGGACAAAAAAGGTTAAAAAAAAGAAATGTATTGCAATTATTTTACTCAAAGAGACGATTTTTCTAGAAATTATCTTTATACTGGAATGTAGAAAGAAACGATATAAAAAAAGTAATGTTTTGTCAAAATTTTTAGATTGTACTATTTAGAATAAAAGTATGAATCAATAGAGCATAAAATATAAAAGAAAAAATTGACAAAATATATTTCAATTGTAGAAAAATTGAGAATGAAAGTGAAAAAAATGAAAAGAAAAAAAGAATTGGAAAAAATAATATACTTAATAAAGTAAAAAAGGAAAAATGTATAATTGATAATAAGAATAATAATAATGTTAAAAGAAAAAGAATTAAGAGTGGAGATATTAGTAAGACTCAAAAAGTAAAAATAGAAAATGAAAAAGAAATATGGAATTAATTAATAATAGTAGTCATCAAAAAGAATAAATAAATATTGATGAGAATGATATTAATCAAAAAATATAAAATTCGGATAATACTTTTTTCTTTTTTTATGATTATTCTTATTCCTTTTTACAAATATAAAAAATAAAAAATAAAAATTATAAAATTAAAAAAAAATAAAAAATAATTCTAAAATGGCATTAAAAGAACCGACATCTAATGAATTAATCCCAATCTTATTAGATAAATTTGATGAATATACAAACAAAATAAAAGATAGAATAAAAATAGATTCAATATTTTCAGAATTTAATGAAAAAACAAGAAGTGAATTTAGTAAATTTATAAAAATGAGTCAATTAAGATATAAAGGAATAAAAAGTGGAAATAGTTTAGAAAATATGTTAGAAAAACAAAAACCAAAATATAATCAATTATCAAAAAAAATATTAGATGATATTTTTTATAATACAAATGATATTGAAGATGAAAATAAAAAATTATTAAAGAAACCAAGTAAAAAAGAAAATCAAGATATTGCAGATTTGAGAAGAGAAATTATATTTAAAACAAAAGATTTTACAAAAAATGAAATTAGAAATAGAGAAAGATTAGAAAAAATTGTTATGAAAAAAAGATTAGAAATTAAACAAAGAGAACAAAATAAAACTTTTAGTAGATTTAATTTTAATTATGAACCTAATTATATTAAGAATAAATCACCAAAAAGGAAAATTGAAATTGAAAGAGAAGAAAATAAACATTTTGAAACTGATAATGAAGAAACTATGCAAGAACAAAAAAATTTTTTTGAAGATTTAATGAATGAAGATACTAAATTTTTTAATGATAATATTAAAGAATATAAAAATTATTTAATTAAATTAAGAGAAGAACATAAATACGATAAACCAAAACAAAATGAAAAATATAAAAAAAAAAATAAATTTAAAATTAAAGATAATGATAATGATAAAGAAAAGGAAAAAGATAAAGATAAAAAAGAAAAGGACAAAGAAATAGAACAAGATAAAGAAAAGGATAAAGAAAAAGATAAAGAAAAGGATAAAGAAAAGGATAAAGAAAAAGATAAAGAAAAGGATAAAGATAAAGATAAAGATAAAGAAAAGAATAAAGATAATGATAAAGAAAAGGATAAAGATAAAGAAAAGGAGCAAGAAAAAGATCAAGATAAAGAAAAGGATAAAGAAAAAGAAATTGAAAATAAAGAAGAAAATAAACAAGAAAAAAGTATAATAGAAAAAGAAAATTCAGATGAAGAAAAAAAATTAGAAAAAGACTATAATAAAAAAGAAGAAAAAAAAGAAGAAGAAAAAGAAGAAAAAAAAAAAAAAGAAAGCGAAAAGCCAAAATTTCAATTTTTAACAGAAAACATAAAACTTTTATATTTCAAAGAAGATTTAAACGAAAACAAAAAACCAAAAAAAAAAGAAGAGCCAAAAATGGATATAAAAAAATTAATGCGATATACAAAAAGAGGACAAAGTGCAAAATGGTTTTATCCTCAATTAAACACATTAAAAAAAATAGAAAAAAACAACACAGAATCAAATAAAAATATAAACAATAAATTAAATAAAATAAATAAAAATGAAATTTTTGAAATGAATAAAACACAAAGACCAAAATCAAATCCTCGTTTTAAAAAAGTTTTTTCACCAACTGTAACTTTTTATAGTAATAATAATGAAAATAATAATTCTTATCAAAGTACAATGGGTTTAACATCAACTACTGCTTTTTCTAATTTTAGAAATACTATTAAAACTGTTAGAAATGAAGCAGAAAAAGCTAAATTTATAGATGAAAATTTTGATAAAAAATGGGATACTATGGAAAATTTTTTTAAAAAAAATGAATTATTACCTAAATTAGAAAGAAATGAATCTGTTAAAAGTAATATTTCAAAAAAAATTTCTGATAAGGATGATGAAAAAAATTCATATTGGAAAAGAAAAAATAGAAGAAATATTTTAAATGCTTTTGAGAAAACTTATAAGGAAAAAAAATTAGAATGGAAAAAAGATGAAGAATTAAGGGAATTAGAAAAGAAAAAAGATGAAGAAGAGAAAAAGAAAATTAAAATGTATTTAAAAGAAATAAAAAATATTTCAAGAAAACCACAATTATATATTGATGGATATTCTAATCGAGATGGCAAAACAAATGAAAGAATAAAACAATTTAATAAAATATTAAATGGTAATTTTTATAATAAAAAAAATTTAAATAAAAAATTAAATGATTTCACTAATAAAGTTCAATATAGAGATAGAGAAAAAGAATTATATGAAAAAGAATTAAGACAACATATTTTAGATGAAAAAGAAAAAGCAAGACAAAATGAATTAGAATATCAAACTTGTTTAAAAATTTGGGCAAATTTAGATAATGAAGAAATTGGAAAAGATGTTGAATTTAATTATCAAGTTATTGCAGGACAAATTAATACTAAAACTGAAATTGATCCTTATAAAGAATATTTGGAATTTTATAATATTATTAATGAAAGGGAAGAAGAAATTAAAAAAAAAAATATTGAAAAATTAAAAAAACAAATTGATCATAATAATAAAAATAAAAAAAGAGATTTTAATTTAGGAATTAAAAAAGAAAAAGAAAAATTTGAAGATGATAAAAAAAATGAAGAAAATGATATTCAAAAAGATGATAAAATTCTTAGAAAAAGAATTCAAATTAAAAGTCAACAAAAAAATGAATAAAAAAAATAAAAAATTGATATAATAATAAAATGATTTTTTAATATATAAAAAAATATATTTTTTTTAATTATTTCATTAAAATTAAAAAAAACGAATAAAACCTACATAAATTAAATAAATAAAAAAACAAATTAAATAAAATTAATGAAATCTCATCTCATTATAATTTTTTCTTTATTTGTATTATCCTTTTCTTTAAAAGATATAACACAAGAAACAATTAAAGAAACAAAAGAAGAAGTTGAAGATAATTTTAATGATTTTCAAAAAAAAATGAAAAAATTAAATGAAAAAGTAAGTGATGAAGCAAAAGAAACTTTTGAGGATATAAAAAAAAAAGTTAAACAATTTGTTCAAGATGTAAAAAAATCAACTAAAAGTTTAGAAAAACAATTTAAAACTACTGCAAAAAATTTAAAAAAAAATGTTAAAAATTCTTATAAAAATGTTAAATCTGATTTAGAAGATACTACAGATTCAATTGATAATTCTATTAATAATGTTAAAGAAGAAATTGATGATTCTGTTGAAAATGAAAGTACATCATCATAAATATATTTTTTAAATTATTTCAATTAAATAAAACTTCTAAAAAATAAAATTAAAAAATAAAATGTATAATTGTTTTATATATTTTCTAAATAAAAAAAATAAAAAAAATTTCTTAAAAAATAATCTCAAATTCAAAAAAATAAAAAAAAACTTTAAAAAAAAAAAAAAAAAATGGAAGGAAAACAACTAACAATTCAAAAAATAATCGATTTCAACACACGTACAGTCCCTAAGCAAATATTTGATTCTTTAATATCTTCAACAACCCTTCCACCAACAGCAATCGAGGAAAAAAACAGTGAAATATGGACATACTCCTACCTAGGTTACGGTAAAGTAACATTTAAAGATGGAAGTACATATACAGGTTCAGCAAAATATGGTATTTTAGAAACAGAAAAAAATAAAGAATGTGATATTGATTTTTCAGATGGTACAAAATACAAAGGTCAAATAAAAAATAATCAACTTACAGGAAAAGGATCATATAATTTTCCATCAGGTGCAATTTACGAAGGAGAAATTTTAAATGGTTTACGTCATGGTTACGGTAAATATAAATCAAAAGATGGAATAACATATGAAGGTGAATGGAAAGATGGTAAAAAAGAAGGTAATGGTATTATTGTAAAAGATGATATGACTTATGAAGGTTCTTTTAGTAAAGGAGTTATAAATGGTTATGGGAAATTATATTGGAGTAATGGGAATATTTATGAAGGTAATTTTGATAAAAATTTAATTAATGGTAATGGTACTATGATATGGATGGATTCTAATCAAAAATATACTGGTCAATGGAATAATAATTTACAAAATGGTTTTGGTATTCATATTTGGTATGATAATAATTTAAAAGGTTTGAGAAATCGATATGTTGGTCAATGGAAAAATGGATTGAGAAATGGTTATGGTGTTTTTTTTTATGCTAATGGTTGTAAATATGAAGGTTTTTGGGAAAATAATTTAAAAAGTGGTTTTGGGATTTATAGATTTAAAAATGGAAGTGAATATATTGGAAGATTTGAATTAGATAGAATGATGGATTATCAAAATGAAGGTATTGTTGAAGTTACTAAAGATAAAAATGAATATTTTTCTCATAGTGATTATAAGAAAAATGATGGGAATGATAAAAAGAAAGGTTTAGGTTTCTTAGAGAAAAAATCAAAAAAAATTGAATTACCTAAAATTGAAAATGGGAAAAGTAAAAATTTAGATTTGGAAATTATTATGGAAAATGATAATGGGAAAAAAGGAAAAGATGAGAAAAAAAATGAGAAAAATAAAAATAATGATAAAGAAAAAGAAAAAGATAAAGGAAAAGATAAAAAAGGGAAAAAAGGGAAAAAAATTCCTAGTGAAGAATTTAAAATTGAAGAAGTTATTCAAATTCCAACAACTAATATTTTAGAAAATGAAATTTATTATTCTTCTAAAAGAGTTATTCAAGAAAATGAAAAAAATCAATATTTAACATTAATTGATATTTCTGATATTTTAGAATTACAAGAAAATTATACATTGACATTAAAAGAAATATCAAATTCAATTTTGAGAAATATAACAGATTTAAAAAAAAGTTATAGTAAATTATTAAAAATTAATATTGATGATCCAGATTATTTTTTCTTTAATAAAATGGGTTCTACATTTACAAATAATTTAAATGATGATGATGGAAATAATATTAATACTAATAATAATAATAATAATCAAAAAGACGATAAAATTGGAGTTTATTTAGAATTAAAAGATATGTGGAAATTTCTTAGAGAAAATGGAATTATTGATCAAAATTTTTCTATTGCTCAATTTGATAGAATTTTCTATAGAGGGAAAAAAAATATTGAAGAAATGTTTTTAGTTCCTGATAATATACCAAGAATTCAAATTTATGATTATATTTATTTAATGATTAAAAAATCTTTAAGACAATTTAAAAATAAATATGAAAATTATGTTAAATTTTCACAAAAAGAAAAAGAAATTTTTGAAAAACATATTCAAGAAAAAAATTCTTTAAAAGATATAAATTTAATCCCAAACGAAAACGAAAAAAAAAATTTAGATACATATTTTAATGAAGAAATAATAGATCCATCATTAATATCATTTAATTATCATAATTACAAAAATACATTACAAGTTCATCAATTTATAGAAGCAATAATAAGAATTGCATATTTAAAATATATAAATTTAAATATTCCATTTAATCAAAAAATTGATAATGTAATTAATAAATTTGTAATTAAAAAAACAAAAGAAAAAGATAGATTAAATTCAAAAATTGAAAAATCAAATTTATTAAAAAGTGCACTTATGCATGATACAGAACAATTAATAAATCGTCAAACAACTGAACAAAAACAAAAGGCAACTGAACATATTTTTATTGATAATCTTATTCAAAAATATGAAATTATTTTAAAATCTATTTTTTTAAAATTATATCATCACCAAAATGAATTAAGTGATTTTAAATATGATAGATTTAATAAAGAATCAAATGAAGATATGACTTTAACTCATAAATTTATTTATAAGAATCTTGTTTTGAAAAGTGATATTATAAAAGAATTTTATGGAAATAAAGAAAGTTATTGTAATTATATTGTTTATTATTTCAAAGAAAAAAAAACTGAATTTAAAGATAATAAAGAAAAATATGATTATTATGAAGATTTATTTGATATTGAATTAATATTTTATGAATTTTGTGAATTTATTTATTTTGCTTCTAGTAAATATTTTGATAAATATAATTTAAATGTTGATGATGAAAAAAACTATGCTAATTTCTTTAATCATTTATTTAATGTTATTGAAACAAATTATGATTTTAATAATAGAAAAATTATATTTAAAGCTAAATCAAATTATTGTATGCCAGTGCTTAAACAACATATTGAAAAACAAACTATGATTGATTCTAATTTAAGAAAAACACATTTAGAATATTTAAAGAGATTTGAAAAATTAAGAGTTGCTAAAGAAAGAAGAAATATGCAATTAGAAGAATATAATGCTATTAATGCATTTATTGTTGAGGAAGAAGAAGAAGAAGAAGATAGTGAAGATTATTAAATAAAAAAAAAATTAAAAAATATAATTTATATTTAAAAAATAAATAATAAATAACAAATAATTCATATTAAATTTTTTTAAACCCAAAAAAAAAAATATAAAAAAAAACAAATCTCCAAAAAAAAAAACTTCAAAAAAAAAAAAAATAAAATAAATTTAAAAAAAAAATAATATTATAATCCATATTAAAATCTAATGGAATCTCCCACAACAATAAAAGTTTCCTGGAAACGTGAAATATATGAATTTGACACATCAAAACTTCAAACAATAAAAGATTTAAAATACGAAATATCAAGAAAATCCAACGTTCCACAAGATGAGCAAAAAATAATATTCAAAGGAAAAATACTTCAAGATACACAAGACATAAAATCAATACCATCAAAATCAAAAATAACAATGATCGGAGCTCCATCAAAAATTCCAATAAAAAACGAGGATTCAAAAGTAACTTTCGTAGAAGATTTAACTCAAGAAGAGAAATTAAAAATATTAAGAGAAAAAGGAGAAGAAGTAGTTTTTGGTTTAAATAATTTAGGAAATACATGTTATTTAAATTCAACAATACAATGTTTAGGTCGAATTCCAGAATTAAGAAAAGCACTTAAAGATTTTACTACAAAGGATAATTCAAATCAAAATAAAGATGATAATTATAATTTAACTTATTATTTAGGTTTAACTTATAAAAATTTAGATTCTGCTTCTGATTCAATTTCTCCTACTTTATTAATTAATACTATTAGAAAAATTAATCCTATGTTTGCAGAAAGTGAAAATGGTGTTATGAAACAACAAGATGCTGATGAATGTGTTTCTCTTATTTTAAATTCAATTAAAGGATATTTAGTTAATAAAAATGAAGGTGAAGTTTATTCAAAAAATTTAATTGATGAATTATTTCAAATTCAATTACAAATTCAATTAAAAAATGTTGAAGATAATAATGAAATTAAAAAAAAAGAAGATAAAGTTTATAAATTAAATTGTTATATTGATTCTAATACAATTGAATTAGTTGAAGGATTAAAACAATCATTAAAAGAAAATATTAATATGTTTAGTGATTCATTACAAAGAAATACAGTTTTTGAAAAAAGTCAATTTATAAATCGATTACCAAATTATTTAACTGTTCAATTTATGAGATTTTTCTGGAAAAATGCAAATACTTTAACAGGAGCAAAAGCAGGAAAAGCAAAAATATTAAAAAGTGTAATTTTTTCTAAAATAATTGATTTATATGATATGTGTACAGATGAAACAAAAGAATTATTATCATTAGGAAGAAAAATAGAAACAAAATTATTAAAAGATGATAAAAATTTTAAAATTGATGAAGTTAAAAAAGAAGAAGGTAAAAATTATATTCCTACTGGAAGATATCAATTAATTGCTGTTATTACTCATCAAGGAAGATCATCTGAAAGTGGTCATTATATTGGATGGGTTCATAAAAAAGATGATAAGTGGTTAAAATATGATGATGATGTTGTTTCTATGAAAACTACTAATGATGTTTTGGAATTGAAAGGAGGTGGAGATTGGCATATGGCTTATATTTGCTTTTTTAAACAATTGGAAGTTCCTTTTATTGAGTTGGATGAATAATTTTGTATTTTTTTTTTTGAGAATTAAAATTAATTAAAAAAATATTTTTTTTAAGAAATTTTTTTTTTGTATATTATTTATATTTGATTAATTATATCATTTATCATTTTTAGGTAATAATTATATTATTATATATATAATATATTAATATATATTATTAACTTTTTTTAATAAATGATTTTTTTTTAAATGTATTTTTTATTCTTTTTCTACCATTATGAATTAGTACTTTTTTATCTTTTATATAGGATTTATTATCGTTAGTATTTTTTTTATATTTTTTCATTTCAAATAAAATTTTCATTTCTTCACCTTCGTTTATATTATAAATTTGATTAATTATATTATTGTCTTCATTTATCCATTTATTATTTATTAAATCTCGTATATTTAACCTTTCATTAATATCAGGATGAATCATTGAAATAATTAATTCTTTCAATTCATTGTCAATATAATGTAACCTATCATATCTAATCTTATTAATTGTTTCATTAATTTTATGATATAGATAATTATTTTTTTCTTTTATATCATTATTTTTATCATTGAGAAAAATTTTATCATTATCATCATTTAAAACGTGTTCTTGAAATAAAAAATAATATAATAATAATCCAAATCCAAAAATATCAATTTTATATCCATTATTAGGATCAACTTCCTTTAAACTAGTATAATATTCTGGTCCTTTTATATTCCAAGTAGTAGAATTTAATTTTATTTTTTTATGTTTTTCTATTTTTTTTAAAACAGAAAAATCAGAAATTTTTAATATAAAACCATTATCAATTAAAAAATTTTCTGGTTTAATATCACAATGAACAAGATTATGATTATATAAAAAATCAATACTTTGAATAATTTGTTTACTAAAAAATTTTAAAATAAAAAGATTATTATTAAAAAATTTATTTTTGAAGTATTTATCATTATTATTTATATTGAAACAATTTCCATAATTTAAATAATAAATAAAATATTTTAAATCACAATAAGATATTTTTTCCATAATTAAAGAATAAATAAGTGTGTCAGTTAATTTATTTTCATCTCTATAAATTCCAATTGTTCTAATACAATATTTTGATCTTAAAACTTTTGTTATTGTGAATTCATTTTCAATTGCTTTAATAATTTTATTGAGTATTTCTTTTTTTTTATTATTTTTATAAATATTTACAACTTTTAAAGCATAGATTGAATTTCCAACATAAACTGAATAAACTGAACCAAAACCCCCTTTTCCTAATATAGAATCATATTTAAATTTATGTTTTTCCAATAAAAATTTCAAATTTTGATCCATATGATTTTAATTAAAAAAAAGATTAATATTTCAACTTTATTCAAAAAGAATTGACATAAATTTTTTTTTATTTGCCCATAAAATAAAAATAAGAAATTATGTGATAATTTTATCAAATAATGTAAAGTTAATTTAATACTTTTTTTTGTTCTTTTATAATGAATGATTATGAATTAATAAATCATAGATAAAAATATTTTAATTGTTATTTATTTATTTTTATTAATATCTTTTTTATTTATGAAAAGCTACAATAAAATAATATTTTATTATTTATTTTATAATTTTAAAAATGAATTTCATAAATTATATTAAAAAATATTGATAATCATATTTAAAAAAAATAGATAAGAAAATTTAATACAAAATAATTGCTTCTTCATTAAATTAATTAAATTTATTTAAAATTATATTTTATAAACAATTAAATATAGAATTAACTTTAAAATTGAAAATTTATTTAAATAGTTAATTTAAATAAATAATCAATTATTAAATATAAAAAAAAATTATATATTAAAAAAAAAAAAATAATCACAAAAATAATAATACAAAAAAAAAAATTCCAAAAAAAAAAAACAAACCTAAAAAAATAAAAAATAAAAAAAAATAAAAAAAAAAAAAAAAATCAAATAAAAAATGAAAAAATCCAAAAAACCAAGAACTCATTACCATAAGATAAAAACTCCAAAAAAGCCAATGATTTGGACATCAGAGGAGGACAAAATATTAATTCAAAAAGCAAAAGAATACAATTGTAAAAATTGGTCTCAAATAGCATCATTCATAAAAGACAGAACAGCAATTCAATGTTCAGCACGATATAAGAGAATACAACCAGGAATAACAAAAGGAGCATGGACACAAGAAGAAGATAATGAATTAATTAAACTTTATAAAGAACATGGAAAAAATTGGAGTGAAATATCAAAATTTATGCCTCATAGAACAGGAAAACAAATAAGAGATCGTTTTTTAAATGCTTTAGATGATAATTTAAATAAAGAAAAATTTTCTAAAGAAGAAGATGAAAAAATTATTAAATTATATAAAAGTTATGGTAATTCTTGGTGTAGAATTGCTAAGAGATTAAAAGGAAGAACTGGAGATATGGTTAAAAATAGATTTTATTCTAGTTTAAAAAGAATTGTTGAAAAAGGAAAGTCTAAAAGAGGAAGAAAAATGCTTGGGAAAAAAAGAGGTAGGAAACCTTTAAGTTTTAAAGGGAAATTTGATGAAGGGATTAAAAAGGATTTTGGAAAGAAAATATGTAAAAATTTAGATGGGAATTTTAATGGAGATTGTAGTAAGGGATTGAATAAAAATGAAGAGAATATTTTTATTATTAATAAAAAAAATGATAATGAAATTAAATATAAAAAAAATAAAAAAAATGAATCTGGAATTAATACTAATATTACAATAAAAAATAATAATACATATAATAAAAATAATAATAATGATATTAATAATAATAATAATAATATTAATAATAATAATAATAATATTAATAATAATAATAATAATATTAATAATAATAATCAAAATTTTATTCAAAATGATTCTTCTTTTACAAATCCAATTGTAAATAATATAATTAATATAAATACTCTTATTATTCACCAATCACATATTGATTCAACAAAAGGATTGCTCGCTCAATTACAGAGCACTAATAATCCTGCAAATATATTTATAAATAATATTTCAAATTCTAATCCTAATGATTCTAATGATAATCTATTAAAAAAAAATAATATTAGCTTTATGAATAATCGTGATAATGATAATAATGATGATAATTTTTATTGGTTTAAACAAGATATGAAAGATAATTCTATTTTAAAAAATTTACAATTAAAAAATAATAATTTAAATTCTTGTAATAATATAAATAAATTTAATGTGAAAAATATTGAACCTGAAAAAATAGAATCTTTAAAATCTTTAATTAAAACTCAAATGACATATGGAATTCAAAAAGATAATTTAGTATCTCAATTAAAAATATTAAAAGAATTAAAATCAATTACAAATGATAAAATTAAAGCTTTAAATAATGATATAAATAATATATGAAACATAAAGAAGAGTGTTAATTTTTAACAATTAATTGTTTAAATTAATTAATAGCTGTAATTGATATAAATATTCTATAGATATTTATTTTAAATATAATAGCTTTAATTAAATTGAAATGAATTCTCTGATTGAAAAAAAATTACCTTTTGAACGTACAAAATAATTTAACGTATATATTTTAATTTTTTATAAATAAATAGGTTTACTAAATTAATTTATAGGTTAAGAAACCTATATCATAATTAATAGTAAAATTCTTTATATATTAAAACATTAATTAAATGAATCATTTAAATAAATATAAAGTATCCAAATAAAATTGAAATTCAATTTTATGATAATTAAATTTATGGAAAATATGATATTTTTGATAAAATATAATAATAATGAATTTTCCTTTTTATTATTAATTCTTTATTATATATTAATATAATTTATAAATCATTTAATTAAATCTATTAGCATTTATTTATAAAAATAAAAATATTTTTTAAAAAAATAATTCAATTCTTTACTCAAAAAAAAAATTTATTTTTATATAAATAAATATTAAAATTATAATCAATTAAATAAAACCCCATATTAGAAAAAATAAAAAACCTCCAATTAAAACATTATTTCAAGCATTCCATAACCAAAAATCTTTGTGCTCCATTTAAAACTGGAATACCTTCTTCAATACATTCTTCATTAATTCCAACAACACTACTAGAAATTTTATCACTAAATTGTGAATGAACATCATTAACATAATAAAAACATCTCATAATAAAATCTTCCTTAACTAACATATGTTTAATAGAATTTTCAAATTCTCTATTATAATAATAACCTTGAGTTTCTACTCCAATACATCCCATAACATAACGATAATATCTTAATAAATAATCATTTTGTAAAATTGAACCAGAAACAGTTAAAAATGAACCTTCATGAATATCAGTTAAAGTAATTTTTTTTAAATTTTCAATATTAATGTTTCCTTTATTAATTGAAACAACATCATGTGTCTTATCTAAAAATTGTCTTGTACTAATCATAATATCACCTTTTTTTCCTATTAAACCACCACATTTACCTAAAATATTCATTGAACGTATTTTTTTTCCTAACATCATAATAACTGGTTTAATAATATCATGACTTTGACTTCCAAATGTATTTCCAATATGTAAAAAAATATGATTTTTACTTGCTGGTTTTATTTTAAAACCTAATTTTTCTGATAAAATGTTATTTTCACATAATTTATTTATGTTTATTACCATAAAATGAACAGTTGTTCCATATGTTTTATCATAAATTTCTATTCCGTATTTTAAATTTAATTCATTTCTTTCTTTTCTTTTATCTTCATTATTTTTATAATAATAATATGAATATGCTATTAATTTATCTATTTCATTTATGTATCTTTTATTTTTTAATATTATTTTTTTTTCTTCACACCATTTTAAAATTTCTTCTTTATGAATGTATAAATGAGGAGAAATTGAATTTAAAAAATTTTTTCTACTTCCTTGAAAAATATCAACAACTAAATCATTTAATTGAGAAACCCAAACAGAAACTCCTAAACTTTTTTTAATTGCTCTATATAAACTTTGTGTCCATAATTCAATTGGATCTTTATCACTTACATAAGATTTTTTTATTGAAATTGTTATATCTTGGAAATTTAAACATAAATGTATTAATTTTGATGACAAAGAATCACCAACAATATTTTTTAATTTTTCACTTTTATCTTGTGATAATTTAATACCATTTTTATTTAAAATTCCAATTGTTTTTTCAAAAGTTTTTGATTCTTCAAATTCTTTTATTAATAAAGGAGAATAAATTAATTTTCTAATTTTTCCTGATTCAATCATATAAATACATAAATTACAAATAAAATCTAAAACATCAGTTTCCATATCTTTCATAACAACTAAAATTTTTCCATTTAAATATTGATAAATATATCTATTTCTAATTTTACTATTCATTAAAGTTTTATTTGGCATTAAATTTTTAATTATATCTTTACTTAAATGAATAATTTTAGGAAATTTATTTACTAAAACATAAACATAATTTTCAAAAATATTATTTGGTAATCTTTTTAAAGAATAAATAAAAGCACCAATATCAATTTTATCAGAATTAGAACCAGGATGAATAATAGGATGAGTTAATTTATATAATTCAATTAATTTTTTAATATCAATTGTTCCTTTATTAATATAAGATAAAACAAAATCTCTAAAAATATTTATATCATCTAAAACTTTATCTTTATATCTTACATTTCTAGAAATATAAGTTGCAAATTGAGAAAAAGGATGAATTAAATGTAAAAAATCTTTCTTTGAAATTATACCTAAAACAGTTCCTTTATCAACAATAACAGTAGAAAGTCTTTTTTTAAAAATTGCACCATCATAACCAAAAATAGTAATTTCATTAATTAAATCTAAAAAAGTTTGTTTATTATTATAAATATGAATTTCTCCTTCTAATAAAATATAACAACTTAATTCTTTATCTTCAATTAAATCAGGCATTCCTGAATATAAAAGCATTTTTTCAGGAAATTTTTTTATTATTATATTTTCTTGTAAAAATTTTCTTTGTTCAGTATTTAAATAAAAAAGAGGATAAATTGATTCAAAAGAATTTGATAAAATTTCAATATATTTTGGATCAATTATTGTTTCTTCTTTAATAAATGATAATTGAGAAAAAGATTTTCTAAAATTACCAGAATGATTTAATAAAGCAGTTTCATTTTCTAAAATATTTTTTTTATCTTCTTCTAAATCTTTATTTAAATCAAAAGGATTTGTTTGTTTTTCACTTTCTATATCAAGTTCTAATTCTTCACTTGATAATGATAATTCGTTTTCGTTTTGTAATGCAAAATCGTCATCGGCAAATGATAAATTTTTTGCATTGTTAATTGGACTTAATTGTAATTTTTCTTCTTCTTCTTCATCATCTTCAAATGAACTCATTTTTTTATTTTTATATTTTGTTTTTATTTTTTTTTTGTAATTTTTTTAGTTAATTATAATTTTTGTTATTATTTTGTTTTATGCTATATTAAATAATTTTTTTTAAATTTTTTTTAATGAGTAATATAAGGAAAATTGAAATGACGCCTATGGAAGAAAAATTTGATTTATTTTTAACTTTTCTTTCTGATATTTATTATTATAATAATGTTAAAGATATTATTACTAATTTTCCAAATGTTTATAGAGAATTATTAAATGATATTGATATTAATACAAATATTTATCAATTAATAAGAAAAAATAATATTAAACAAACTCAAAGAATTGAAGAAGAAAAACAAATTAGAAAAACGAGACAAAAAAAAAGAATTTTTTTTGAAATAAAAGAAATTACTGATGAAGTTATTGAAAAAGATATTTTAAAAGAACATAAAAAAAATTTTAAATCAAATTTTTCACATAATCCTTTATCTCTTGGACAATATACTTTTAATACTATTCAATTATTTTATAATCCTAAAAATGAAATTGAATCAATTTATGAGATTATAAAAAAAAAAATGAATGAAATTATTTTAGATTGTTGTACTAATATTATTAATTTAGAATATATGAAAAAAAATCCAAAAAGTGATAATAGAAAATATGTTTTATATAATCCAATTAAAATTAAAAAAAATAAGAAACCTATAATAAATAAACTTTTAAGAATTAAAAATCCAATGGATGAATTTTTTTTTCAAAATAGTACTTTATATAATAATAATTATAATAATAAAAATAAAAGATGGTTAGAAATAATTGATTCATATAGACCAATCAATATTATTACAGTAAATGATAAAATTGAAAATAAACCTTTGACTTCAAGAAATTTTCCAAAAATAAAAAGTCATACTGAGAATAATAGTTTAAATCACACAGAATATAATTTTTATAAAATAAGTGATTTAAATTCAAAAAATAATATTACAAATGATTTAAATTCAAAAAATAATGTTGTTGAAAAAAATAATGAAAAATCTAATATTGATAATAGTAATTTAGTTACTATTAAACCAATAATTCAAAAAGAAAATGATTTACATAATCATAAAAAATTTATTACATCAATACATAAAAATAATAAATCAAAAAATATAATAAAAATTGATAACTGGCTTAAAAATAGAAAAAAAATAGTTATTAAGATAAATTATAATAAAATAAAAATTAAGAAAAATTTAACTAATCCAAATTCATATGAAATAATTAATAATAATAATAATTTTTTTAAAGAAAAAAAATTAAAATATGATTATAACTATGGACCATTATTAAAATTAAGAAGTAAATATAGTTCTTATTATACTTAACTTA
>JAJJLH010002567.1:0-18115 GCA_023806865.1 Isotricha sp. YL-2021a | reverse complement strand
ATACAATTTTTAAAATATGTAATATTATTAATCCAATCAATTTATTTTATATTCATATTCTTTTATTTTATTATTTTAAATCAAAAACTTATATTTTTTGATTTTTTAACTTTTGTTGTTATCATTAATATTTGATAAATCTTATTGTTATTTATAATAAAATTTTTATAAAAGATTATGCAATAAAAGAAAATATGTGAAAAAGTTTATCTAAATCATTTTGATATAAAAATTAAGGGTAATATTAATAATATTATATATTTTAAAAATTGTATTTTTATGCAACGACCCTTACTTAAAAAAATTAATAGAAAATTTATTGTTTGAAAAGAATAATTAAATATTATAAATTTTATAGAAAATATTAAATTATAAATTAAAAAAATAATTGTAAATATATATTTTATATTAAATTAAAAAATAAAAAACTAAATAATTAATATCAAAACCTAAAATAAAAATATATTTAAGTTCCAAAACAAAAATATTAAAATTAAAAAAAAATGATAACTTCAAGATTCCTAATTCTCCTTTTGATAATATCAATTTCAAGTAAAAAAACAGAAGAAAAATCAAAAGAAGAAACTCATGTTTTTTTAGTAAAAACAAACTTAACAAAACAAGAAGTAGAAGATTTATTAAATGGAAAAGGAAATGATACAAATGAAGAAACTAATAATGTTGATACTAATGAATTAGAAGAAAATAATGAAAATGAAGAAACTAGTTTAAATGAAAAAAATGGAAAAAATGGAAAAAATGAAAAAAATGAAAAAAATGGAAAAAATCATAAAAATCATAAAAATCATGGTAATGGAAAAGAATGTGAGAAGAAAAAAAAGAAACATGAAGAAAAAAGAAAAAATGAAGAAAAAGAAGGAAAAGAAGAAAAAGATGAAAAAGAAGAAAAAGATGAAAAAAAGAAAAAAGATAAAAAAAAAAAAAGATGATAAAGAAAGAGTACATAAGAAAAGACCAAGAAAAGAAAAAAAAGTAAAAAAACCTAAAAAAGAAAAGAATAAAAAAGAAGAAAAGGAAAAAAAAGAAAAAGATAAAAATAAGGAAGAAAATCCAGAAGAAACAACAGAAGAAAATTCAGAAGAAAAAGTAGAAAATTTACCAGAAGAAAAAGTAGAAAATTTAAATGAAGAAAATCCAGAAAATTTACCAGAAGAAAATCCAGAAAATTTACCAGAAGAAAATCCAGAAAATTTAAATGAAGAAAATCCAGAAAATTTACCAGAAGAAAATAGTGAAAATTTACCAGAAGAAGTTGAAGTTGTTAATGATAATAATACTAATGTTTCTGAAGCTAAAATTTTATTAAAAAAAAAAGATAAAGAAGAAAAAAATAAAAAAAAAGATAAAGAAGATAAAAGTAAAAAAAATAAAGAAAAAAAAGAAAATAAAAAAAAGGAAAATAAAGAAAAAAAAGAAGGAAAAAAAAGTGATAAAAAAACAAAAGGTAAAAAATCAAAAAAAGAAGAAGAAACAACAGAAGAAATTTCAGAAGAAAAAGTAGAAAATTTACCAGAAAATTTAAATGAAGAAAATACTGAAAATTTACCAGAAGAAAATCCAGAAAATTTAAATGAAGAAAATACTGAAAATTTACCAGAAGAAAATCCAGAACAAGCAATTTCAGAAATAAATGAAATTGAAAATAATAAAGTTGAACTTCCTGAAAATGAAACTGATAATTTAAATGGTACTGTTTTAATTAAGAAACAAAATCAAAATAATAATTATGGAATAATTAATTATATTTTATGTTTCTGTTTTGTATTTTTATTCTTCTGTTTTATTATTATTTTTACTCAATTTGATAAAATTAAAACTTTTGATAATGAATTTCATACTAATTCTTTGACTAATTATCTTTTAATTGATCATCATAAAAAAAATGATGATGTTCCTTCTGTTACTCAGTTTTAAATAAAAAATGAATTTTTATATTTGTTTTAATGGGAAAAATTTTTTTTTTAGTTTAGGTTTTAAATTTTATTAGTCAAATAAACTTTTTAATTTTAATTTTTTCTTTATTTTCAAAAAATTTATTTAATATCTAATATATTATTTATTAAAAATAAAAGTTTCTAAAAACAATTAATTATAACTTTTATTTTTATTTTTAATTTTCATGAATACTGCTATTAGGAATGAAAATAGTATAAATTTAAATTTGAGTCATAAATCAAATAAATTATTTAGAAAATCAAATGAAAAACAAGAAAATGAAAATAAAAATAAAATAATATATTCTAATACTGAATATAATAAAAACCAAAATAAGGAAATTCCAAATATTTATGGATTAGAAAAAAATTTAGCAAATAATCAAAATATATATTATAAAAAAAATGGTTTTTATTTACCTTTCCCATGGCAACAAATTTTAACATGGATAGTTTTTATTTTTAATATATCTTTTTTTCTTTTTTTTACAATTCCAGTTTATATAGAAAGAAAAAATAATGCTTTAAAAAATATGATTTTAATAATTTTTTTAGTATTGACTTTAATTGTTTTATTTTTAGGTTTTATATCAACTTTTATTGATACATCAGATAATTTATTTAGGAAAGAAATAGAAAAAAAAAAAGATTATTTAAAAAATAAGAAACATTATATTTTAGAAATTTCAAAAGAAAATCCTTTTTGTATTATATGTTGTAGTAATATTTTAGAAAATAGTAAACATTGTAAAAAATGCAATAAATGTATTGAAAATTTTGATCATCATTGTAATTGGTTAAATAATTGTATTGGAAAGTATAATTATTCATTTTTTTATTCTTTATTATTAATTTTAATTTTGAATTTTTTTTTCATATCAATTGTTGGTTTATATGCTTATATTGATAGTAAAAAAGAAAAAAGAAAAAAAATAAAATATATAATTACTTTATTTATATCAATTGTTGACTTTGGTCTTGGTATTAATTTATCTTATTTATTTATTTTACATTCTTTTTTTATTTGTAAAGGAATTTCTACTTATGAACATATTTTAACTAAATATAATAGTGATGAAATTAAAGAAAAAAATGGAAATGAAATTAATAATAATGAAAAAAGCGAACAACAAATTTTATGTAATAAAATAGATAAAAATAATTTATTCCAAAATAAAGATTGTAATCTTGAAAATAATGAAAATAGAAGTAAAAATAATGAAGATAAAACTAATTTCCATTCTGATATTATTAAAAATAATAATGGGAAAAATAAAAATAAAATGAATTCAAAAGAATTAATTGAAAGATTAGAAAAAATACAAAAAAAAATGAATCATAAAAATCAAAATTTAACTGATTATTCAAATACTTTTCAAACAAATAATATTTTTGAAATTAAGAATGAAAAGATTATAATTGATGATATTAATGCAAAAGTAAATATTTTTCAACCTATGGTAAATGAAATTTATAATCCAAATCAAATAAATGATAATGTATAATAGGATAAAACAATTAATATTGAAATATAGATTAGATATATTTAATTTTTCTATTAAATAAAAAATGTATAGATAAAAATAATTTGATAAATAATAATAATAATTTAATGTAAAAAAAGATAAATACAATTATTTTGTTATATTATTATTATTATTTTTTTAATTTATTAATTTATGTTATTTAAAATAGAATAATAATTTATTTACTTAAAAAAATTTTAATATATTTTAAATAAAATTATATAATCTATAATTCTAAAATATAAAATTTTATTCACAAAAAAAAAAACTCAAAAATTTAATAATCACCTTCATAACTTTTCCTAATAGAATTTTCTTTCGACTCAATTCTATGAATAGAACTAAAGGAAGTATGTTTTCTCTGACTAACAAACTTCCAACTTCCAAAAGAGGAAAAAGATGAATTTCTATTAAACCTTTTATTAATATCCTCAGCATCAAAAATAATTTTTTCCTTAATATCATCATTACTAAAGTTAATTCCTTTAAAAATAAATTTAAAATAAATTCCAAAATAAAAAATAAAAAGAACTAAATTTAAAAAACTAGTAAAAATACAACTATACTGAAAACCGAATTTATCACTAATAAAACCTCCAAAAATTGGTCCTCCAAAATCTCCAATATTTAAACCAAGATTATATAAAGCAGAAGCATAATCATTTGAAGTATAATCATCAATACTATTATCAATAATTTTAATAAAATCACTTAATAACATAAGAACAGGAACATTAATAGGAGCACCTGATGCTCCAATTAAGGAAAGTCCTAATATTATTAATATTAAAGTTTGTGGTAATATTTTAATAGGGTAAACTAATAATGAACCAAATACTATTATTATTAAACCTAATGATACTGTTGTTATCATTCCTAATTTTATTGTTATATAATCTAAAAATTGTAATGCTATGAAATATGTTAACATATTTATTACAAAAAATAATGATGAGATACTTACTGTTAAATTGTAATTTTTCATTAAGTGATTTGTTAATGAAGGAAAATAAAATGTATTTGCAATTTGATATGTAAATACTGTTAATAAATGAATAAAAATATCTTTTTTAAACATAAGTTGTATAAAAGAAAAATTATTTTCTTCATTATTATCTTCAATAGGTAAATTTAAATAATGTATTAAAAAAACACTAATAAAAAGTGATAAACCTAAAATAAAAAAAGGTAGAGAAAATCCACCTAAATAATAAAAAAAACTTCCTAATAAAGGACCAGTAGCAACTCCAATTGACCAAGCAACTTCTAAATAACCTAAACTTAATTTTACTTCATCAGAATCACAAATTGAACTAGTTAATGAATAAATTAAAGTTCCAGTAATTCCACATCCAATTCCATGTAGAATTCTTAATATCAATGATAAAGTTATTAATAAATAATATGAATTAATTAATTTTAAAATTCCATAAAATATTGTACATGATGCTTCAGTTATTGTAGAAAAATAAAATATATTTTTTCTACCATATTTTAGACATAAATTTGGTGTAAAGGGTGTTGATATGGAATTTGATAATGCAAATATACTTATTATCCAACCTGTTAAAGTTTCATTTATATGATGTTCTGTACTTAGTGATGGATATAAGGGAGCTATTAAGGAGTAACCCATTGCACTGAAGAGGTTTATGAAGAAAAGAAGAAGTACTTGATTATTCATTTTTTTTTTTTTTTTTAAGGTTTTTTAAGAAAAAATAAAATTTTTTTTAAATTTTTATATAAGTTTAATTAGTTTTATTATTTAATTTTTTTTTCTGGAATTATGATATTTAATATAATCAATTTCATTATAGGAGAATTGCATATGAATTTTAGATAAATAAATTTTAATAATTAATTTTAATTTATTTATATTAATATTTAAGAAATGGAAAATGGTGTTTTTCCCTATTCCAAAAATTAAAAGATTGGTTAATTATTAAAATAAACAGGCAGACTCCGATCTTTATTGATTTGATTAAATAATTCAAATATATCAATTTTTTCAATTGAAGAACTTTTTGGAGATGAAATATTATTTATTCCTAAATTAATATGCCAATTATAATCATTTTTAAATTCTTTATTTCCTTTATTATTGTTAATTGAATTTATTTCATTATTATTTTTTATTTTTTCTATATTTTCTTCATTATTTTGACATTGAAATTTAGAATCTTCATTCATTCCATATATTAAATTATTATTATTAGAACCCATTAATCCTTCTTTTAGTTCTTGAAAAGTTTTTTTTTTCATCATTTTAGTAAATATTAGAGAATCATAATCGAAATAATTATCATTATATAATGTGTTTTCATTTGTTTGTAATAAATCTTTTTCAGTTTTATTTTCTTCATTTTCATTTATTATATTATTTATTAAAATCTTATTCTTTTCTTTGATAATTAATATTTTTTCTTCATTTTCATTTTTTCTTTTTTCTAAAAATATACATAATTTATTTCTATTTAATTTCCTAAATGGCTTTTCTTTATTTTCATTCAAATTTATATTATTTTCATTATTATTAATATTATTAAATCCTTTATCAATAACTAAACTATTATTAATTTTTTGATATTTTATTTTTTTATTTTTTTCTTTATTAATTGCAGTATCAATTTTACTAATATATACTTGATATTCTTTAACTAAATAAATACTATGAAAATTACAATAAAAAGGTATTAAATCATTTTTTCCAATTTTAAAAAAAAATTCTTGGAAAATTAAACTAAAAATTGCATTTCTCTCAATTGCACATTTAATATGATAAAAATTCTTACATTTTGTATTTTTACATTTAATAACTGGAATATTATCAATAACATTTTTACAAACTTTACATTTTGATTTAAATCTCCATTTTCTAAAAGCTTCAAATTTTTGTCCTTTTAATTCAAAAAAATATCTTAAACAATATAAATGAGTATAAATATTATTATCAATATTTTTCATTATTCCTTTATCATCTCCACATAAAATACAAATACTTGTTTCATCTTTTTTTTTACATTTATCACAAATGAAATTATTCTCATTTTTTATATTTGAATTTGGAAAATTATATAAATAACATTGTTTATGAAAATAATTATTACATTTTTTACATTTCATACATTTTTCTTTGGAATATTTTTCATATTCTAAACAAATTGTACATCTATTTCCAAATGTTGATGAATCTGATAAATAAATTGTTCTTTTTGTTTTATGATGTAAGATTAAATTTATTTTTGGACATAAATCTTTTTTTGGTGTATTTGATATTAATTCAAATAAATCTCCTATTTCGATATTTTTTTTTTTTTTTGCATTTTTTTATAAATACCACTCTCTTTAATTTAAATATAATTTAATATAAAAGACAATTTTTATTATTAAAATAAAAGGATATTTTTTTATTTAATGGAATATAAACTTTAAAATTTTAATATTAAAATAATGATTGAATTATATTTTTGTATAAAATAAAAAAAAAATAATTTTAAAACCCAAGAAAGATTTAAAAACAATTTAATATATCTAAATATTCCAATAAAAAAAACAAAATTAAATTTTTATTTATTTTTTATTTCCGAAAATCTTCAAAATATAAATAAACATATTAATCAAATCCAAATAAATATTAAGAGCAGCAATCATATAATCATCAATAGAATACTTATTTCCAAATTCTCCACTAATTAACTGTGTATCAAAAACTAAATAAGCAGAAAAAATAACCCCACCAATAATACAAGAAATTAAATTATCAGAATTAAATCCAAGAAAATAAGTAATAATTCCTCCAATTATAAACATAAATAAACTAGCAAATAAAAAACCACCACAAAAAGTAAAATCTCTTTTTGTAGTTAAAGCATAAATAGTTAATCCAATTGCACAAGCTGAAGTAATTCCCAAAGAAAGAATAATTGATATTAAATTATATTGAATTGTAATAAATGAAATACAAATTGATTCAAAAAATGTATAAGATATAAGAAGAATGTAATTAATTGGAAATTTTCTTGGGACACAACAAATTAAAATTATAAATGATATTAATGAAAGTAATGAACATATAATATAAATTGAATCCATTGAATTGTAATTTTGAGTATAAATTTTTAACATTTCATTTTTTATTGGTTTATATTGAGATAATATTACAAAAATTGTTGTTAATGATAATTGAAATGTTACTATTCCATATACTTTTTTCATGAAATTTTGTCTTGTAATCTTTTGAATCACCTTATTTTCTTCAATATCTTGGTCAAGTTCTTCATAATCTTTTTCAACTTGCATATTTTTGATATTTTAAATTAACTATATTTCTCAAAGGAATTATTTATATTATTTTGAAATATTATTTTTTTATAATGAAATATTAATTTTTTTATACATTACATTTTTTAAATTATTATTATTTTTTTAATTAAAATAATAAATTATTTTAATATTAAATTATTTATTTTTTTTTTTGATTTTTATTTTTTAATATTTTGTTCATCAATTACAAAATAAAAAGTATTTTTATATTTATTTAAAAAAGATTTAAATTCATTTCTTTGATTTAAATTATCATTTAAATTATTAATATTAAAATCGATACCTTTAAAAAAAGGATGATAAGGAATATTAATCCATTCCATTCTTTCCTCTTTTTCTTTCTTTAACAAATACATAATTAAATCTTTAATTTCATTTGACAAATTTTCTTTTTTTGAAAAATTAATATTACATTCAACAATATTATCAAAAATTTCTTTTTGATTACTTCCTCTAAAAGGTGGAAAACCATAAACAATTTCATAACAAAAAATACCAAAAGTCCAATAATCAAAATCAAAATTATATTTTTTTCCTAAAATAACTTCTGGAGGAATATATTGATTTGTCCCGCATAATTCACTTAATTCATCTTTTTCATTTATTTTTTTTGATAATCCAAAATCAATTAAAATACATCTTCCTTCATTTAAATCAATTACAATATTTTCTGGTTTTAAATCTCGATAAATTATTTTTTCTTTATGTAAATATGATATTGACATATATACATCATGTAATATTAATTTAATGAAATTTAATGGAATATTTTTATTTGTTTGTTTTATTAATGAGAATAAATCTAAATTATAATATGGATAAATTATAAATGGTCTTTTTATATTATTTTCTAATGTTATTTTGAAATTATCTTTTATTTCTATTATATATTTTGATTTTAATGATTTTAAAAGTTCTAATTCTTTTTCCATATGTTCTATTGATTTTTTTTCTTGGTTTGTTGTTAATATTTTTTTTGATATTGTTTTTAATGCATAAAATTCATTTGAATTATCATTTAATATATAACATTCATATACTTTTGTATAAAAACCCTTACCACAAATTCTTTTTATTTTATATTCAATATTTTTTTCTTCATTTTTGAAAATTTTTGTTTTTTTATTTTTATTTAAATTTTTATCTTCTTTTTTTTCTATGTTTGTTTGATTATTTAGATTATTCATAGTATCACCAAAAGAAAATTTTCTTTGATTTTCTTTTTTTTGACTATTATTCTTTTCTTTATTTTCTTTATATGAAACACAAAGTGTTCCCATAATCTCAATATTATTATTTCTCATTATATAAAATATAAAAATTGTTTAGTTTATTATAATTATAATACTATTTATCTTTTTATAAAATAACTTTGAAAAAAAATTTATTTTTCAAGTAATTATATTATTATAAATAAATAAGTTTATCAAATCCTTGAAGATTTAATTTACCTTCTTCATATGTAAGATTCCATAGAAAATATTTTTGAGTAAAAAGCATATTAAAAATATTTTCAAAACATTTTTTTTCTGAAATTTTCCCTAAAAGAATATTATAAATATATCTTTTCATTTTAAAAATATGTTTTTTTGTTAGAAAATAACAATAATACAATTTCCATTTAAAAAAATGAATATGTGTATTTAATTTCAAATTAATATTTTCATTACTATCATTCAAATTTGCATTTTCAATATCTACATAGTAACTATCATAATATTCAATAACAATTTTTCTTACTCTTTCTCTTGCTCCAAAAATAAAACTATCTTTAATTAAAGAACCAATTAAATCTTTTATTTTATTTGAAAATTTTTCCCCATCTTTTTTTGCATCTGAAGTTTCTTTTGTTGTATTTAAATAAAAAAATCTAATTATCATTACACTTTTATTATATTTACATTTATCTATTATATTTACTAATTTTTTAATCATATGTGATATATTCTCTTCATTTATTTTATTTATTAGTTTAATTATTATCATATTAACATTACTATTTTCTGATAATAATTCAAACATTTCAAATTCTCTTTCATATTTTAATATAAAATTATCTACTTCTGGAAATGAAATATCAAATTTAAAAATTGATTTAATAAAAGTAGGTTGAATAATATTACAAATAAAATAATTAATAAGAAAATTTCCTTCAATATTTTCTTTATTATAATTAACATTTAATAATTCCTTAAAATATAAAGAAGTAAAAATTGCATCGGTATAGGCATTAACATAAGAAATAGTATAATCACTTAACATATCTAAACTTTCATCAAATTGATTTGGTTGATTTACAATATACAAAACATAACTTTCATTTCTAATTAAAAAATCTAAATTAGGAAGAAGAAAATATAAAGAATCATACTTTCTATTATTTTTATATAAATAAATATTTTCATATAATTGTGAAAAAAAATCATTTATTGAATTTTGATTATGATTAGTCATTAAGAAAAACAAAATAGTTTTAATTTCCAAAGGTTCAAAAATTATAGTAAATAAAGATTCATATTCAATTTTAGTATATTGAACATTTGATTGATAATTTTGAGTATCCATAACAATATTTCCTTCATTATCAAGATAATATTGATAAGGATTTAAGGCAAGATCATTTAAACCAATTGATTCATCATCAAAATCAACTAACATCATAAAATTAGTTGTTAATTGAGTTAAATGATTTTTTACAAATTTTTCTACTATATTACTAAAATTATCATATAGAATATTTAATCTTTGTTGAAATATATAACTATTGAAATATATTAAGTAGTCAAAACTACTTCTTAAAAAATATTTTTCAGCATCGGCAACTCGGAGTTTTATTGTTAATACTTCTTTATAACTAAAATCTATTTCTGTGTTTTGATATGTGTCAAATAACATTATTTCTATTTTATCTGTTAAAGGTACTTTAGAGTTTTCTTTTGTTTTTTTATTTGAAAGTTTTTGTCCCATTTAAAATATAATTTTAATATTTTAAATTTAGATAAAATTTTTAAAGTTATTCTACTTATTTAATTTTTAAATTTTTTATTCAATAAATTTGGATTAATTAAGTTAAATTTCAATTCAATTACTAGATTAATTCTTTAAGTTATATTATTAATTCAGATTTCTTTCATTTAATTTTTTATTGTTAATAAATTAAATTATATTAAAAAAAAGTATTATTTTTGAATTATATTATAATAATTATTATTACATTATGTTTATACATTTTAATTTTGAATATATTTTCTAATAATTTATAATTTCAAAATAGATTTTTTTTAATAAAATAGTAAAAAAATATTAAAAAAATGGATAATTTTAACAAAAACAAAAAAAAAGAATTTGATCTTTCTCAATTTCTTTTATGTGAAATATGTTATTTAGAATATGATATAAATGAAAACAAACCATATCTCTTAAATTGTGGTCACACTCTTTGTAAATCTTGTTTATCAAGTATAATTAATACAAATTATTATTCAAAAAGAAAATGTCCATTTGACAAAAAAGAACTTTTCTCAAGTAATATTTCATCCTATAACATAAATTATGCAATTCTAGAATTAATAACAAAATATGAAGAATTAAAAAAAAATAAAAATGAAAATGAATCAAAAATTATAAAAAAAAATACAAAAATAGTAAATGGATTATTATTTACAGATGAAGGAAATTATAATGGATATTATAAAAAAATAAATTCAAAATTAATAAAAGAAGGATATGGAATAATGAATTATAATGATGGAAATATATACAAAGGTAATTTTAAAAATGATAAAAGAGAAGGAAAAGGTATTTTAACATATACAAATGGAGATATATATGATGGTAATTGGGAAAATGATCTTCAAAATGGAGAAGGAATTTATATTTTTAAATCAGGAGAAATTAAATCATATGAAGGAAATTGGAGTAATGGACATTATTTTGGATTTGGAAAAATAAAATTTATAAATGGAAATGAAATAGAATCAATATTTTTAAATAATAGTCAAGGTATTGATATAATAAAAATAAAAAATAATGAAGGAAATATTTTCTTAGGTCATATTAATAATGAAAATAAATCATTAATAGGAAATGGATATCAAATATCAAAAAATGGAAATATTTCAATAGGTAATTTTATATATGATAAAAATAAATTAGAATATATTAGAAATGGAAATGATTTTACAATTTTATATAATAATGGAAATAAAGTTTTTATTCCAATTATGATGGATGTTGAAATTGGAAAAGGAAAAATTATTTATAAAAATGGAAATATTTATATTGGTGAAATTTTAGAAGGAAAAAAACAAGGTAATGGTATAATTAAATATAAAAATGGAGGTGAATTTAAAGGAGAATTTAAAAATGATAAAAAAAATGGAAAAGGTATTTATAATTTTGGGAATTATTCTTATGATGGTGATTGGGTTAATGATAAAAAAGAAGGAAGTGGTTTTGAAATTTATGAAAATGGAGAATCTTATTGTGGTAATTTTAAAAATGATAAAAAAGAAGGGAAAGGTGTCTATGTTTTTAAAAATAAAAGTACTTTTAAAGGTGAATGGAAAAATGATAAAATGAATGGAAAAGGTATTTTTATAAATGAGGATGGAATTGAAAGTGAAGGTTTATTTGAAAATGGGAATTTTATTGAAGAAACAAAAAATAATAGTTGTTTTATTTATTAAAATAGGTTTTTAATTTTTTTTTATTAATATTTAGATTTTTTTATTATAGAATAATAATTTTTTGAACAATATATATTCTTTCAATTATAAAAAACTTATATAAAAAAAAAAATATATAATATTATAAATAATAATAAATTAATCAATCTGATAAAAATTTATATATATAATTTAAAACCACTTATTTTATTATTTCCCAAAAAAAGATAAAAAAAACTATTGTAAAAGATGACTAATTTTCTTTCTATATTTCTTATAAATCTTCTTAGCTAACAATTCTGCAGTTTGTGGATTAGTAAAACCCCATTCAGCTTTAGCTTTTTGAATAGTTTCACTACATTCTTGTTCCAATCTCCTAATTTCCTCAGCGACTTTCTGAGGAAGAACTCTTCCTTTAACATTTTTAAACTTACTATTAAAAGTAAAAGTTGATTTAACAGATTTAGTCTCATCACTAATATTAGAAGTAGAAATATTAAAATTATTATTATTTATATTTGTATTAGCTTTTGAATCAGGTCTCTTAATTGGAGGTAAAAAATTCCTTTGTTGATAATTTCCTTTTGAAATTATTCCTGGAATAATTCCCATTTGATTATTTATATTTATATATTTTAAAGGAATATTATCTCCTTTATTATAATTACTTAAATTTGGATATCTTGTTTTTACCATTCCAAAATCATTTATTTGAGAAAATTGATTTTGTGGTGTGTTAATATTTGATAAAATATCTTTATTTGATATTGTTGAATTTATATTATTTGAATTATTATATGAAATATTTGATTTTGATATTAATTCTGATGTTGGTGTTGATTTTAAATATATTTTATGTGATTGAGGATTTGGAGTTATTTTCATTGGAGTTAATTTTTGATTTTTTGATGATGTGTTTAAATTTTTCATTAGTTTTAATATTTCTTCATTTGATTGATTATTTTTATATAATTCTCCTTTTTGACTTAAATCTATTGATATTTTTGTATTTAAATTTTCGTTTTCGTTGTCTTTTTCTTTTATTGTTTCTAAACCTTGTTTTGATAATTTATATACAATATTTTTTTTTTGTGTTAAATTTTGATTTTCTTTATTTTCTTTATTTTCTTTATTTAATTCTTTTTTTGGTTTGTTTATTTCTTGAGATGATCTTAATTTTATTTGATTTTCTATTTTTTCTATTTTTCCTTCTTCCCATTTAAAATCAAGATTTTCTTCTTCTTTTGGTTTAGAATTAAAAAAATCTAATAAATCATCAGCGTGATCATATTCATCATCAGGAATAACAATTGCAGCTAATTTTTTTCTTATTATTCTTAATTTATATAATTGTTGAATTTTTATTATTTTTATTTTTCTCAATGTTAAATTTTTACTAAATATTCCCATTGAGTTATAAATATATAACATTTTATATTTAAAATCATATAAATATGTTAAAAGGTTTATTTGAAGAGAAATATGTTTGTTAAATATACAAAAATTTCCATTGAAGAAATCATTTAATTTTTGTAAATGACTTTTTTTAAAATTAAAATAATTTGTGTTTATTAAATTTAATAAAGGAGAATTTTCTTCTGTTAAATTTGAATTAATGTTAATGTTAAATTGGTTTAAAATTTGATTTGTAAAGTATATTGAATTAAAGTATTTCATGAAAAAATTTTGTAATTGAATTATATAAAAATAACCTTCACAATTAAATAATTTTTTTATTTTTTTCTTTTGTGCTTTTTTCTTATAAATTGATTGAGTATAATCTTCATTATTAATTATTTTTAACTTTGGAAAAATTGTTAATAAAACTTTAATTAAAAATTTATCACATTGATGAACAAAAGGATTATTTCCAATATTTATAATTTCTAAATTTAAATTTTCACTTAATATACTTAAGAGATAAGATAAATTATATATTTTATTAAAACTCAAATCAATTTCTCTTAATTTTGGTAAAAAAGAAAAAATTGGTTTATTATTCCCTGATTCAATATTATTTCCTTTTAAAAGTAATTTTTCTAAACAAGGACAAAAATAGAAATTAGAAATATTTTTAATATTATTTTCATTTAAATCTAAAAATCTTAAATAAGGAAAAGAAAATTTTTCTGGAATTGATTGAATTTGATTTTCACATAATATTAATTCTTCAATATATAAAATTTGATTTTCAATTGAATCAATATTTCTAATTTTATTTTTTCCTAAAAATAAAAATCTTAATCTTTGATTATTTTCTAATCCTTCTATTTTTTCAATTAAATTATTATTCAAAGATAATTTTTCTAAAGAATTTAATTTTGAAATTCCTTCTATTTTTTTTATTAAATTTCTATTTAAATTAATAGAATATAAGTCAGGACAACATGATAAATCAGAAAATTTATCAATTTGATTTTCTTCTAAATTTAAAAATTTTAATTGGGATAATTTTTTTAATTCTTCTATTGGAAAAGATTTTAAATTTTGTTTTGATAAATTTAATTCTAATATATTATTTATTTTTTCTTTTGAATTTAAATTTTTCATATTAAAACAATCAAGAAAAACTTTATTATAATCATTTAATTTAAAAACTATTTCTTTTTCATTATTATTATTATCATTAGAATTATTTTTATTAATTTTTACCCAATTATCAATTTTATTACCAATATCAATATCATTATTCTCTTCATTTTCAAAATTAATTTCAATAGTTTTTTTAATAGTATTCTTAATTTCTAATTTTTCATTTTTAAATTTACTAAATAAATTACTTATTTCTTTAATTTTATTTTGATTAAAATTAGAATTTGAATATTCCATTAAATAACTATCATAATCCATTTCACTTTTTAAATCTTTAGAACTATATTCTAAATTATCAAAACAAGATTTTGGATAAGAAAATTCATATTTTTTATCACATTCCCCAAATTTAATAGGTTTTAATTTAATTATATTAGATGAAATAAAACAATTTCTCATCATTGATAAATTTACAAATAAATCACTTTTAAAAACATCACTTAATAAATAATTAGTATCATTATAATAAGGAAATAATTTTTCTCTTGTTTGAATTTGAAGTGTTTTTGAATTTTTATCTTCTTGAAGCATTAAATATAATTCATTCATTTGTTCAATATTATTTTTATCTTCATCTTCATGTCCTTCTAATTCTTCTAATTCTTTTGTTAAAATTTCTAAATTTTCTTTTATATTTTCTTCTTTATTTTCTTTTTCTATTTTTTCTAATATATTCATACTTTTTAATAAATCACCATAATTTTCTTCATCATCATTATCTATTAGTAAATCACTTATTGAATTGCTTTCACTTGAATTTGATAAATTATTTTTTATTTCTGATTTTTTTATTTCTATTTTTGATTTTTCTTTTTGTTCATTATTCTTTTCTTTTTGGATTTCTTTTTTGTTTTCATTTGATTTATTTACATCTTTTGTTTCTTCTTTTATTTTATCTTTATTTTCTTCTTTTTTTTCTTCTTTTTTTATTTCATTATTATTTTCTTTATTTTTTTCTGTATTATTATTTATATCTTTACTTTTATCTTCTTTTATTTCCTTATTTTCATTAATATTTATATCTTTATTTTCATCTTGTTTTATTTCCTTATTACCTTCATTATTTCCATCTTTTTTATCAATTTTTTCTTCAACTTTTAAATTATCATCATCTTTTTTATCATTCATATAATTATTTTCTTTCATTATTTCTTCATTTTTATTTATATCATTAATTTTATTTTCATTTATTATATCTTCATTTTCATCTAAATTTTTCTTCTCTTCTTTATCTTCATGTAAATCCGAAATATCATCAGCTGGAATGATTTCTAAAGGTAAATCTTTTTCATCTTCTTCTTTTTCTTTAATATTTAAAAATTGTAATACTTCATCATATTTCCCTTGTTTAACTAAATTATTAATTATTTCTTGTTTTTCTTCATCACTTCTTCTCTTCTCTTCATTTATTCTTTCCATTTCATCAAAATCTGGTAAATTTTCAGGAAAATTCATAATTTCATTGTCGTCTATTTCTAAATTATTATTTAATTTTAATAAATCCTCATTTTCAAATAAAATATTTTTAGATTGAATTTTATCAGTATTAATTTCATTTAATTTATCTTCTTTATTTAAATCATTATCATCTTTTTCTTTTTTATCATCATTTTTATGTAAATTTTCCTTATTTTTAAAATCTGTTTCATTATCCATTAATTATAATAATCAAATTTATATTTAATTTTAATTAAAAAAATTTAAAAAAAATAAAAATATACCATAAAAAACAAAAAACAAACAAAAAAAAAAAAAAAAAAAAAATTCAAATAATAAAAACAATTTAAAAAAAATCTAAAATAAAAAAATACATAACATAAAAAAGTTATTTTTTCCTATATAAAATTTTAATAAAACCCTCTATAACCATAATAAGGATACATAAATCTATAACCAGTAAAAGCCAAACCAAAAGCAAGATTATCTTCAAATTCTTCACTATCACTCCTCCCTCCAATACAAGGGCATCTCCCTCCACTAGGTTTATACCCTGATCCATGACACTTAACACAATTAGGTAATCCCATCATAGGATAAGTAGGGAACATAACAGGCATTGGCATCATAGGTTGTTGCATCATTCCATTAGGATAAACCATTTGACCCATTGGCATTTGACCCATTGGCATTTGACCCATTGGCATTTGATTCATTGGCATTTGGTTCATTGGCATTTGATTCATTGGCATTTGGTTCATTTGAGGAGAAGGATTTTGATTTGAATTATTCTTTATGTCTTGGTCTAGGATGTGTTGTTGGTTTTGGATTGGATAAGGGTTTATGTTCTGGTTTGGTTGTCTTTGTTGATTTGTTATTTGAGGTATTTGGTTTGAATTTGAGTTTTGCTTCATATTTTGTTATTTCTTTTTTTTAGTTTATTATTTTTTTATATTGATAATATTATTATTTTTTTTTAAATATATAAAAGAATCAATTAATTTAATGTTAAAATGTTTCGTGGTGGATGTAGTTGTTGTAGAAAAGGTCAGTTTTTCCAAACTTGTTTGAATGAAATATGTAGAAAGTGTGGACATATTGGAAAAGATCATATTTATAAAGATTTTGCATAAATTTAAACATGAAATAAATAGAAATTTTAAATATGATATGAATTAATTTTATTTTTAAATCATAATTTATATTTTAATTTTTAAATTTAATATTTAAAATCTATATTATCTTTTTTATTTTATATAATTTTTTCCTTTATAATTTTTTATTTGAATTTGAATATTTTGAAAAAGAATTTTTTTAATTTTGGTCTTTGATAAATTGATTCATTTTATTGATTGAGTTTTGAATTTACTCAATATTTTTTAATTGATTTTTATGACATTTTTAATATTAAATTATTTTTGTTGTATTTAAAAAATAAAAAGAGTTAAAGTAAATTTAAATAAATTATATTATAATTAAATTGATTTGGTGATTAATATTATTTTTAAATCCTTTATTCTCTTTAATTTTATTATTAATTAATTTTTTATCATCATTTCCATTATAATTGTTTTATATCTAAATATCAAGTTTTGTAAATCATCATCAAACAATT
>JAJJLH010002566.1:0-18129 GCA_023806865.1 Isotricha sp. YL-2021a | reverse complement strand
TTTTCATTATCAATCATAACACCACCTCCACTCATTTCAATATCTTCATCTTTATTTTCATTTTCATTATCAATCATTACTCCACCTCCACTCATTTCAATATCTTCATCTTTATTTTCATTTTCATTATCAATCATAACACCACCTCCACTCATTTCTATAGCATCTTCTTTATTTTCATTTTCATTATCAATCATTACTCCACCTCCACTCATTTCTATAACATCTTCTTTATTTTCATTTTCATTATCAATCATAACACCACCTCCACTCATTTCTATAACATCTTCTTTATTTTCATTTTCATTATCAATCATTACTCCACCTCCACTCATTTCAACTAATTCCTCTTCTTCATCTCCAATCATTACACCTCCACCAACCATTTCAACTACTTCTTCTTCTTCATCTCCTATCATTACACCTCCACCAACCATTTCAACTACTTCTTCATCCTCATCTCCTATCATTACTCCACCTCCTATCATTTCAACTACTTCTTCTTCTTCATCTCCTATCATTACTCCACCACCAACCATTTCTACTATTTCTTCTTCTTCATCTCCTATCATTACTCCACCTCCTATCATTTCTACTACTTCTTCTTCTTCATCTCCTATCATTACTCCACCTCCTATCATTTCTACTACTTCTTCTTTTTTTTCTTTTTTCTTTGGTATTTCTTTTTTTTTTGCTTTATTTCCTTTTATTTTACTTTTTATTATAATTTCCTGTTCTTTTTTTTCAACACGAGTGACATAATTCTTTTTATCTTTAATATCTTTTTTCTTACTTACAGTACTATTATCAGTTTTTTTAACTTTATAATATTCATCACTGTATTCTTGTTCATTCATTTCTTGAGAATGTGTATCATATCTTTTAGATTTATTTGTTTTTGTTGTAAGTTGAGGTGCAGAAATTACTTCAGGTTCTGTACCTTTATTCCATTCTTTATTTTCAGATATACAATTTACATAATCATTAATATCTCTTTCTGCATCTATACATCCTATGTTACATAATGAAAGCCTAACTTTATCTTCATTTGATATATTTGCAGCTCTCATTAATGATTTTTTATAAAAATCTTTTGAAACATCAAAATTACCACAATAATTATTAACATATCCATTTAATAATTGCATTTCTAATTCCATATCTTTATGATTTAATGTTTTATTTTTAGAGAAAAAATCATTTGAATAAGTAATAAATTCATTTAAATATCCCAAAAATAAATTTGTAATAGCTAATTGTGCCAAACATAAAGTATATGATTCTAAATCATTTTCTTCTTCAGCTAATCTAATTGCTCCTTCAAAATATTGAAGTGCATGTTCATAATCTTCTAATATTCTATGACATAAACCACAATTATAAAAAGCTACAAAACTATTTAAATTATGAGTAGAAATTTCTTTATGTTTTTCGTTATAATATAAACTTTGTTTATAATTTTGAATATTACTATATAAAACACCAATTCTATTCAAAGCTAATTCAGTACCATAAATATCTTGTAATAATTTAGCAGAAAGGAAAAACTTTTTATAAAACTTTAAAGCATGATCATATTTTTTTTCATTTTCATACATAATTCCCAAATAAAAAGCCATATGAGATTCTTTAGTAATATCCCCAGCTTTAATACCACCTTTTGCTCTAGTTAATAATTCTTTTAAATTAGTATTAATTTTTTCAATATCTAAAGAAGGAATTGAAGGTGCCCAACCTGAACTATCCATTAATGGTGAAGCTGCTACAGCATTAATTCCTTCAGGAGGTCTAATTTGAATTAATTGATTAAAGTAATTTTTTTTTGATTCATCAGGGGAAATTTTTGTAATAATAAATTTTTTATGTAGTAATTTATTTAATAATATAGTATCAATTTCTTCATCTGATTTAATATATGATGATAAATTTGTTTGTAATAATTCAGAATTTTTATATGATTCATTTAATAATTTTTTTTCTTTTCTTTCTTTTTCTAATTTTTTCCTAATTGAATCATCCATTAAAGATAAACTACTATAATCAACTTTAGGTCCATTTATATTTATATTCATTCCTACAACTTTACCTTCAATTGTAATTTTATTTGAAATATATATTTTATTTCTTGTTGATGGAATTGTAACTGAAGCTGCTAAATTTTTTTGATTTCTTCTATCAATTATTTCTTTTATTTTATTTTCTTTTGGTTTTACAAAAATATCATAAAATATTGCTTTTTCTTCATGTTTCTTTTTTTTTTTTTGTTTTAATGATGAATCATCATCTCTTTTTGAACTTTCATACATTTGACGGAATTTTTTATCTACTGATTCAACTGTTAATGGCTCTTTTAAGAATTTTTTTGTTACAGATTGTAATGGAATTTCACTGTAACGGAGATTATCTTTTGAATCTTCATCAATTTTTAAATCACGTGATATTGATATTGAATCTTTTAAATGTCTTGTCATTTTTTTTATTAAACAAAAGTTATTTTTTATTTAATTAACAATAAAAAATAAATATTAAAAATTTATAGTAAAAAATGTGGAAATAATTATAAAATGTTCAAACTGAATATAAATTAATTATTAATTATTTTATTTTATTGATTAATATCATTTATAATTATTCTATTATACAATTGAATACAATAACATTTTTGAACAAATTAAGTTAACAATTTTATTTTTCTAATAATAATTTTTATTAATTTTTTATTATCTAACAAGTAATATTTATTTTATTTTTTTGTTTTTATAATAATGCAAGAAAATGAGATTTTAAATGGAAATGAAATTGGAAATAATAATCAAAATAATAATGATAATATAATAGATAATGATGATATTTCAATACAATTATTACAAAATGAGCATTATATCAATCCAAAAGAAATGAAGAAAATAATGGAAATTTTTTTCCCATCTTTTATATTTGTAAAATAATATATTTAAAAATTATATAGTTAATAGCTTCAATAATTGCATTAATAAAAACAAAAAAATTTTGTTCAAATGAATTTTCAACAGTAATAAAATTAATGACAAGTTTATTTACATTATTTATAATAAATTGTATGGCAAGATTTATAGTATTAAATTATTATTCAACAAATCAAAAACTAAAGCAAACTACAAGTTTTTTTTCAATATTTTTAGATCTTCTAGGTTTAATATTTATAATTATAACATGTATATATTATTTTAATCGAAAAAAAAAATGTTTTGATGAAAATATATATCCAACCATATTAATTTTTTGTTTTGTCTTAATGGGAATAACAGTAATATGTAAAAAAATATTAAAAATATTATTAATAGGAATTTCTTTCCCTATTTTAGTTTGTATTTTTATAAGTGATCCAAATCAATTTTATTCTCATTTTGGTATTGATCCTGAAATAATAAGAAATTTACCTTCTATTCCTGCTACTCAAAATCATTGTATTTTATGTGTAATTTGTGCTCAAGATATACAATTAGGAGAAGATATTATTATTTTAAATTGTCCTGGTCGTCATTATTTTCATGCTAATTGTATTAAAAGTTGGTTAAATGTTAAATTAACTTGTCCTGTTTGTAGAAGTGATAATATTTTATAAAAATTTTTTGTATAAAAAATTAAAAAAGTTATTTTAATTTAAAAATATTAATTTAATAATGAATTTTACCAATGATAAATTGGAAAAAAATAATTTTTTTACCTCAAAAGTTAATAAATCAAGACCTTCAATTATTAGTAATGTTTCTAATAATTCAAGAAAAAGTAATAAAAATAATTCAAAAATTATTTCTTTAATTAATCCACCTATAAATAAGTCTAATGGAAAAATTATGGTAAATACTATACATAATAATATTGATAAAAATGATATATTATATGATAATTTATTATATATTGAAGGGAAAAGAATAATTAATAATTTAACTGATAGTATTCAAATAACAAAAGATGGACATTTTATCATTAATAGTAAAAAAATTTTATATAATGATAAAGATAATTTATTAAATAATCTTTTCACAAAAAATAAAAATATTTTTTTTGAAAATAAACCAAAAATAAAAGAAAATCATATTAATAATAATTTGACTCATAGGAATAGCATAAATAAAAAAAATATAACAAAGAAAATTTTATCACCAAATAAGAATAATTCAATTAGTTTTTCAAAAACAAATCTAGTACATAAAAAATCAAAATCATATAATAAAAAAGAAGAAATTATATCTCAAATATTAAACACAGTAAAAGTAAATAAAGAAAATGAGAATAAACATAAAAAAGAAAATTTATATAAAATTTTTAACAGTCATAGAACATCAAAAACCTTTTCATCAAATTCATTAATGAAAAATTAGAAATAATCATTTCAAATTCCAATTAAATCCTTTTTTGTAAATATTATATTAAGAGTATAAAAATATAAAAATAATATTTTTAAAACAGTTAAAAATTTTTAAATAAAAAAAGTAAAAAATAAAAAATAAATATAAAAAAAAATATTATTTCTTCCTTTTACTTTTTTTTTCATTTTCATTTTTTATCATTTCACTAACTTTATTAACTTTACTCTGAATTTCATCTTCAGTATAAGTTTTCCTCATATAATCAACAAACTCAGGAAAAGTCAATCTAGCATTAGAAGCACCTTTCAACAATAATAACTTTCTAACTTGTTCAATTCCTTTTTCTTCTTTTAAATCTTCAACAACTTTCTTTAAATGTAAAAGTGAAATAGTATCATCAATTCTATCATCAACAAATAAATCAAAAATAACTCTTAAACCTTCATCAGATTTTCTATCAGTAATAGATTTCATAATATAATCTGCAAAAGTAGGCCAATCAACATAATCAAATTCTTCTTCACTTAATTTTCTCATTATTTCTAATAATCTTGGATTTCTCTTTTGAAAACCTAAAGCTTCCATTGCTTCTACTGTATCTCTTGGTAATATTTCACCTATTTTATTTAAGTCAAAAAAGTCAAATGCTTTTTTTAATTCTGTTAAATCACCTTTTGGTAATGGAACACTTTTTCTTATTTTAGCTTCAAATTGAGCAAAAATTAATATTATATAAATATCATTATCTTTTTTAACATCTGCAATACCAATTTGTGTATATTTTGGATTTGTAAAATAACTTCTACCAACTTTGAATTTATCTTGTTTATTTAATAAAATTTTAATTGTTAACATTGATGGAAGATCTGCTGATTCTGCTATTATAGCACATTCTTGTGTTAAATATTGTTCTGGGATTATTCCCTTTAAATCCTTTCCTACTTTATAATTTGGATAACTATCTTCATCACGACAATAATCATCAATTTGACTTTGAGCTGATAAACATAATACTTCATTTTTTTCAAGTGGAGGCATTGGTTTCATTACTTCTAATGTTGATATAAATGCTTCTATTTCATTTATGAATGGGTCACGAGCTCTTAAACGAGATAAACCTAGTTTAAATGTATGAAGTATTTGTTCTATTGATTTTGGGTTTTGACGGAATTTGTTCATTTCTTCTAAGATAGCAGAACTTTGACTCATTTTTTTTTATGTTTTGAATTTATATTATTTTTCTTAAGATTTATATATATAGTAGATTTTAAAAAAATTAAATTTTTAAATGTATAAAATTTTTAAATTAGTTTTTATTATTATTAACACAATTTCAAATATAACTAATTATTGAAAAATAAAATATAAATTTAATAATAAATAGAATAAACCTAATATTATGAAAAATTAATTATAAAAATTATTAATTAAATAATAATTTAATGGAAACCAATACTAATTATGAAAATACATATCCCCCAATGAAACATACCCTTGATTCTGAAATTGTAAATAATATAATGGAAAAAATAAGAAATATACAAGAAAAATGTGAGGGTAATACAAGTGAAGAAACATTAAATGACAGAAAAGATCAATTAGCATATGCTAAAATTATAACTAATATATATAATAAAGACATAAAATTTTTAATAGAAGCTCATACAGAATTAGGAATTTGTTATCTTGAAAATGATTATTTTGAACAAGCGAATGAACATTTAATAGATGCATTAAAATTAAATGAAAATTTAAGTAGTGAAAATAATTTAACAATGAAAGAATATCAAATAAAAATATCAGTAAATTTGGCAAGATCATATTTAAAAAATGGAAAATATGATGAAGCAGGAAAATTATGTGAAAAAATATTATATATTAATAAAATTTTATTTGGTGAAGATCATCCAAGTAATGCTGATATTTATTATATTTTATCAAAAGTAAATTTGAATAATGAAAAATATAATGAAGCAATTGATAATTTAAGAAGTATGTATGAAATATTTGAAAAAATTTATGGATTTAATTCAGATAGAATTGCAAAAATTTGTATGGAATTAGCAAGAATATATGAAATATGGGGAAAAATGAATGAAACAATTGAATATTATACTAATTCATATAAAATATGGGAAAATATAATAGAAGATGATAATTATGAAATATTATTTGAAATTGCTATGAAACTTTCAGAAATATTTAAAAAAACAAATAATGTCATTGACAGTTATAATATAATTGTTGAAACTGATGATAAATATACTAATAAATGTAATAGAAGTTTAAAAGATAGAGTTATTTTACAAAAACTTAGAATTGATCTTTGTTCAAATTTAAAAGATATGGATTTGTATTTAAATGAAAATTTAAAATTAGAAGAAATGTTAGAAAAAGAGGATAAATCAAAAAAAACATTAGCAAAGATTAATGTTAATATTGCTTATATTTATTTAGAAAATGGAGATAAAAATAAATGTTTAGAGTATTTAAAAAAAGCTCAAAAAATCTTTTCTTTATATGGAGATGCTAAAAATTATGATGAAATAACAAAAAGAATTAATGAACTAGAAAATGATGAAGAAAAAAAAGATACTTCTTCAATAATACATTAGACTTTTTATTAAATTAATATTTTAAATATATAATAATACTTAAAAATGATAATTTTTTTATAATGGAAAATGGATTTAAACAAATTAATAATTTAATATTATATAAAGAAATTGGAAAAGGAGCTGTAGGAAAAGTATATTTAGCAAAAGATAAAGAGACTAATAAAGTTATTGCTGTAAAAGTAATCCCTCAAAAAAATTTTAAAAATGAAAAATCAATAAAATCATTTCAAAAAACAATAAAATTAATCCATAAATTAAATCATAAAAATTTAACAAAATTAGTAGGATTTGAAAAAACGAAACATAATTTTTATGTAGCTTTAGAATATTCAAATGGCTTAAATTTATATGATTATTTACAAAATTATATGAAACAAAACAATAATAATCCATTAGAAGAATCAATAGTAAAAAAAATAATAATCCAATTAGTAAAAGGAATAAAACATTTGCATGACCAAAACATTATACATAGAGATATAAAATTAGAAAATATATTAATTAATTATGATGATTCAGAATATGAAAAAAAATTAGAAAATTTAACAGATTTAAATGATGTCTCACCATTAATTTTACCTTTAGATTCAAATAATTTTACAATTAAAATAGCAGATTTTGGTTTTTCTAGAGAATTAAATGAAAATAATGTAGCTTCTACAATTTGTGGAACACCAATTTCAATGGCACCTGATATTATTCAATGTGATGAAAATCATAAATATAACAATAGTGTTGATTTTTGGTCTTTAGGTACTGTAATGTATGAATTACTTATAGGAAAACCACCCTTTTATAATAAAAATTATAAAAAGTTATTTTCTGAAATTTTAAATGGAATTTATAGTTATCCTAAAAATATTAATATTTCTATTGAAAGTATTAGTTTTATTAATGGATTATTACAATTTGATCCTAAAAAAAGATTTAATTGGAATGATATTAAAGAACATCCTTTTATTAAAAATAATTATGAAAATTTCCATAAATTAAATTTACATTTAAATATTCCAGAAAGTGATGAAAAATTAAAATTAATTGAATTAGATAGTAAAAATTATGATAATTTTATCTGGATAGTTTTTCAAGATAATAATCAAGTTGGTGTTAGATTAGATCAAATTAATAAAAATATAATTCAAAATAATATAAAAGAAGAATATATTGAAAAAACAAAAGATAAAATTGATACAAATAAAAATAATAATATTATTAATAATAATAATAATGCATATGATAAATATTCATTTATAGATTTAGAAAAAAGAAAAAAAGAAGAAGCATTTATAAATGATTTTGAAGAATTAGAATTACCAGATAATTCTTTTGAAGTAGTTAAAGGATATAATCAATATGAAAATGAAAAATGGGAAATAATTTCAACAGAATCACAAAATTTAGATTAAAGCATTTTAATAAATAAATTCAAATATCAATATTGAAAAAAAAAATACTTTTAAAAAATTTAGTTTAATTTATATAACAAATAAAAGTAAAATATAATTAAATATAACAATTTTTTAAATTAATTAACACACATCTTGTTAAATTATCTTAAACAAACCAAACATTTATTTATAAATTAAGATATTTCTTTCTAAACTTTAATTTATAGTTAAATATAAATAAAAAAAATAATAAATCAAAATAAAGATTTATTAAGTTTATTTTTTATATTATAAGTCAAAGCTGATTTTGATGCGAATGGTAATTTGCAATTATCATTTTTACTTTACATTTATAAGGAAGAATAAAAGTGTGAAATATTCTTTCATGATATGTTTTCCCATTTCTATGAGAAAATTTCGAATCTCAATATGAACATTTATTTGGTTTTTGTTTTAAATATATATTTTTAAAATAAATAATTTTATTCTCTTTTTAACAAAATACATTTCAATATATACATTTATAAGATTTTATTTGTTTATATTTACTTATTTTATTTTTAGATATTATTTTCTTTTATTATAGAATCTTCAGTTTGAGTTGATATATTATCTAAAGTCTTAAAAAATTTGTTTTTTGGTTTAATAAAAATATATTTTTGAAATTTTTTTTCATTTTTTATTCATTAAATTTTTTAAAGTTTCAACATTCTAAATTAATAGAAAAATATATTCAGAACATATATTTAAATTATTTTCAAAATTACTTATATAATATATTGAATCTGATTCATTAAATAATATTCTTGACAATGAAAATGATTCTTCCATTTAATAATATTTTGTATTAGATACAATTGGAGAAAAAAAAAAAATTGAAAATTTTAATCTCATTTTATTTTTTTAACATTTTGATTTTTTTATCTTTAAGAGTTTTTATAATTTTATATTAATTTTATAGATTTTTAAATGTTTAATTGAATATTTATAATTAAATAATGTCAATTTATTCTCCTAATCATATTAGAACTTCTCTATTAATTGTAATAAACAATGAATTGAATCTTAATAAATTACATAATCATAATCATTTTTTAATAAATGGTAAACCATTGAAAGAATATGAAAAATCATATAATAATTTTTTCATTTTAGAAAAGGATTCAATAACAGGGACAATTGGAACATATATCAATGAAACATTTAGTTATTCATTTTATAAAATTCCAAAAAAAGATAAGCATTTTCTTTTAGATGAATCAATTATTCCAACAAATAAAATAAGATTATCAAAAAATATATCATATAATGTTAAAAGGAAAAAAACTAAACATTTAAAAGTTTATAATAGAATTGAATATGAAACAATGAGGAAATTTATTAATGATTCAATTAAATCATTAAGATATTTTTGTTCTCATTTAAAAGATATTAAACCTAAAATAATTCGTACAAATAGTGATGTTTTACGTAGAAAAAAATATAATAAAATAGGAAGTAATAGTAATATTTTATCTATAAAAAGTAATGAACTAAAAACTGAACAAAATAATAAAAAAAAACATAGACAAAGTTTAATACAACTTCATAAAATGTGGAATAATAAAAAAGAAAAGGTAAACATAAATCATAAAGGGAATTTGAGTTTTTTTGAAAATGATTTTAAAGAATATCCTAAAACTAGTAGGGAAAAACCAAAATTATTTTTTAATGATTAATTTTTGCTATATTATTATTTTTATGAGTTGTTAGTATTATAAATTGTATTTATATAAAAATATTTTTGAACTCATTATTAAAATTAAATTATATTTTAATTCATAATAAAAATTATCTTAATTTTATAAAAAATAAATTTAATAAAAATGGAGTTTAATAATCAAAATTATTCAAGTATGAGTCAAAGACATTATCCAAATCAAATTCAACATAATATACAAGTAAGAAATTTTTTTTATTATTTATTAATTAAAGCTTAATTATCTTCAAACAAGTCATTCTCAGAAAAATTATGAACAAAATATTCCAAAAGTAAATAATAATGAAACGGATAATTCATTAATGGATAGATTAGGTCAAAATCAAAATCCTATAAAGTTTAGACAATTCTATGATAATCCTCAATTTAATTTTAATAGAAAAAAAAATGCTTTTGATCAATATGATCCAAGTTATTTCATTGAAGAAAAACCAACTTTTTCTTATGAAAATGATAGAAACGTTAAATATTATAGAGGATATATTCAAAATAAAAGTAAAGCAATTGATAAATATTCTCAAAATTATCTTGATTATATGAAAAATGAAAGAATTAATAATATGAGATATAGAACACCTTATCAAAATCAAAATATTAATATGCCAAATAATTCTTTAAATTATAATTATGATTCAAAATTTAGTCCTAATGATTTATATAATTCAAATCAACTTTCTCAATCATATCAACCTCAAAGTAATTTTAGAGATGATTTTGTAATGAAAGGAAGAACTATTGAAATAACTAATCCAGATTTATATTATAAACAGGCAAGTGATGATTATTATAATTATAGACAAGAACAAAAAAAATTTTTGAATTATAATTTATTAACTATACAAAAAAATTATTATAAAAAGAAAGATATTGATGTAAATCCATATAATAAAGGAAGTTCAAGTGATATTCTTGGAAATACTTTTCTTAAGCATAATCCTATTTTAAATCCTTCACCTTCATTTGGATATAAATATTTTGATAGGGAAAAATCTCAAAATCAAGTAACAGAAAAATCACTTCAAAATGCTGGTAATAATTTAATTAATGGAAATTAAAATAATTTTTTATGTAATAATCAATAAATTATCATAATAAAATTAATTGCTTTAAATTTTAATATTTTAATATTAAAAATTTTTTTATATAACATGATAAATAACAAGGAATTTAGAATTAATAATTCAAATAATAGTTCTTTAGATTTAAGATATATTTATTTTTCTAATATTACAATTAGAAATTCTTTAAAAAAATATTTCAAAACATTAGATAAAAAAAAAGGAGTAGAAAATTTAAATGAAAGTTTAAATCAAATAAACAGAGTAGAGATTTGTCCAACAAATGAAATATGTGAATTAATAAAGCCAAAATATTTTAATAATAAAAATAATGATTTTTCATGTTTATTTTCGAGATATCAAAATTTAGTAAATAAAAATAAAGTAAATCAATCAAATTTTTCATTTTGTTCAAAATCCATTAATATGGTTATAAATAATAGTTCTCTTTCTAGTGAAGATGAAAAAAATAATTTTATTACTAAAAGTTATTATCCAAATAATTCAAATTATAATTTTTTTTCATCATTTATAAATAATAATCATATGGTTGGCCAAAAACAGAGAAAAAAAAGAGAAAATAATTCAATAAATATAGATACTAATTCTAAAAAAAAAATAAAGAATATAAATAATGATAAAACAAATAAATCAATGATAAATTCAAAAAATAATCCAGAAAATAAGGAGAATTTCAGATATGTTTTTTCAAGCAAAGAAATTCCAAAAAATAAAAATAATAATTATAAATATAAAACTAGTTCAAAAACATTTTATTCTTTTTCAAAAATATTTAAAAGAAGTAAAATAAATAATAAAAATGGAAATAAAAATAAAAATTATTTAAATATAGTAAATTTATTAAATGATAAAATTAAATTCCCAAAAATCAAATTAAAACCAAAAACAATATTTGATATTTATGAAGAAAATAAACATTTATTTAAAAATAAAAATCAAATATTAAAAATATTAAAAAATAACAAATAAAGAATTAAACAATATAAATAAAAATTCATTAAATTTCTTAGAATAAATTGAAAATAAGAATTATTCTTATTTATAAATATTCATTTTTGTATCAATTCATATATTATTAAAAATAAAATTAATTATTTTAAACCAATTTTTAAATTTAAAACAAGTTTTAAAAATTGTATTATTTTTTAAAATAATTATCAATAATAAATAAAAATTATATATAAAATTAAATTATGTAAATAATGAGTATAAAAATAATGGATAGTAATGAAGAAAATGAAAAAAGAAAATTTGCTCAATTTAAAAGAGAAATTAAAAATGAAAGAGAAATCACAGGAAAAATTCAAAATATGTTTAATAATGAATTTGATGATTCATTTCAAGATATATTAATATCAACAGAAGAAGAATTTCTAACAAATATATCAGATAATATAAATTCTTTATTAACAGATATGTACTCTGAAGAATGTCTTTCAGATGATAATTTAATAAAAATTTGTGAAATTTATGATAAAGATGTAGAAGATAAATATAAAAATTCTTTTGAACTTTTAAACAAATCTCTTAAAATTTTTGAAAGAGAAAATAGAAGAGGGAAAATAAATGAAAAAAATTATTTAACAAATTTTGTAAAACATTGTGCTGAAACAGATGATATTCCATATCATAATTGTCAAAATAGTTTAAGTCGATTTTATCAAATAGAAGAAAATGGAGAAATTAAATATGTAATTTGTGAAAATTGTCATAAAGTATATTTAAATAATATGATTTTATGTCATTGTCAGAATTGTAATGAAGATTATTATTCTAGTACTTTAGGAAAAAATGAAGATGGAAATTTATTACCAGCAACATGGAAAAAATATCATTGTGAAAAAGTAATAAATGAAAAAATGAAATGTGTAAAATGTCATTCAATATTATATTTAAATTTAAAAAAAAAAATATTAGTTTGTTTAAATTCAAAATGTAATTTTTCTTCAAAACCAGAAAGTATGTTATGGATTTGTAATGTTTGTAAATCTGAATTTAGAAGTGATGCTATTGTATTTAATCCAAGAGATAATGAAAATTTAAAAAAAATTATAACTCAAACATTATTTATTAAAAGAAAAGCACATCCTAATAAAATGCCTTGTTGCAAATTAAATATATTTTTTACTAATTTTTATCATAAAAATGATTGTAGAGGAAATTTATATTTTGGTGAATTAAATAATAATATAATTGTAGTTTGTGAAAAGTGTAAAGCTTTTAATTTTTATGATAGATTTATTTGGACTTGTCCAAAATGTGGAACAAAATTTAGAGATAAAAAAGAAAATAGTCAAGAAGAAAAAAGAAAAAGTGATGAATTTGATAGAAAAAATTTAGAAGCATACACTTCTCCAATAAGAAAAAGAAATGATGATAATAATACAAAAGGACAATCAAAAACAAATTATAATTATGAAAATGAAAATCAAAAAAATAAATTTAAAGTTATTAGAAGATTAAATTCTGATCATCATAATGAATTGAATAAATATATTTCTGATGATATTGATAGAGAAAAAAAATATTTAGAAGAAAGAGAAAAAAGAAAAAAAGAAAGAGAAGAAAAATTAGAAAAGGAAAGAAAAGAAAAAGAAGAGAAAGAAAAAAGAGAAAAAGAAAAAGAAGAAAGAAGAGAAAGAAGAGAAAAAGAAAGAAAAGAAAAAGAGGAAAAAGAAAATAATAAATTAATATTTTATGAAAAAGTGAATATAAAAAATAAGAATTCTTTAATAAAAAATGGAAATGAAAATATAGAAAAAGAAAATACAACAAAAAAAAAAAATTCATTATCAAATTTAAAAAATGCATCATCAAATTTAAAAAATTATGAAAAGCAAATAGAAAAAATATTAAATGAATCAAAATTACCAAAATTTGATATAAAAGATTATACTTTATATAAGCAAATAGGAGAAGGTTCATATGGAGTAATATATCAAGCATATAATAATAATGATAGAAAAAAATATGCAATGAAAAAAATAATAGCACATGATATAGATGAATTAGAAGGTTTTGAAGAAGAATTTGAATTAGTTTATATATGTGATCATCCAAATGTAATGAAAATTTTTGGTATATGTGTTAATATTTTAGATTCTACTACTTTTGCTTTATATGTTTTAATGGAACTTGCTTTAGGTGATTGGAATGATGAAATAAAAAAACATTTAAGTGTTAGAAAACACTATAAAGAAGATGATTTAATTAATATTTTAAAACAAATAGTTAGTTCTCTTTTATTTATGCAAGAAAAAATGAAAATTGCTCATAGAGATATTAAACCTCAAAATATATTAATTTTTAAAAATAAAATATATAAAGTTGCTGATTTTGGTGAAGCAAAAGAAGCAAAAATTGCAAAACAATTAAATACTTTAAGAGGTACTGAATTATATATGAGTCCTGTTTTATATGATGGATTAAAAAAAGATAAAGATGATGTTAGACATAATCCTTATAAAAGTGATGTTTTTTCATTAGGTTTTTGCTTAATGTATGCTGCTAGTTTGAATTTTAATATGATTTATGAAGTAAGAGATGTTACTGATATGTCAAGAATGGAAAAAATAATAAATAAACATTTAAAAAATAAATATACTCAAAAATTTATTAAAATATTAATTTTAATGCTTGAAATTGATGAAAATAAAAGGTGTGATTTTGTACAATTAAATGATTATATAAATGAACAATTTCCAAATAAAAAATAATTATTTTTTTTCATTTAAAAAATTTAAAAAGAATTAACTAATAATTAAGTATAAATATTATTGATTAAAAAAAATTAATGATTTTTAAAATTTATTTAAATATTAGATAATAAATTAATTGTTTTATTTAATAGTTAAATTCCAGCATTTTGAAAAAAATCAGTTTGATAAAATTGTTCTAAAGTTTTAATATTATTATCATTATTCCCATATAATAAAAAATTAACTATATAATGACCGATTTTCATAAAATAAAATTCATTATCACTTTCTTTTTTAATGCATCCACTTTTTGGGTCTAATATTATATCATTAACAGCATGTTTTAAATAATCCATAAAAATATAATTCATTATTCTATTCATCTTATTTAGTTTATAAATTATTTTTAAATCTTTAATTATTCCTTCTTTTATAGCTTTTTTAGTTTCCTTATTTTTTCCAACATCCTTACTAGCTATATTAATTAATGAATTATCTTGATCAATTGAAATACTAATTGAACTTTCAAGATAGTCAATATATCCTTTCATAGTATCATAATTGTAAAATTTTTGTTTTAATTCAAACATTGTTTTATAAGTAAAATAATAATATAAATTAAATAAATTATAAAAATCAAATGTATTTTTATTATTATTATAATTGTATTGACTTTCTTTATATTTTTTTATTGAAAATTTCTTTTCTTTATTTGTATTTATTTCATTAATGTTTTTTTCATTATTATTATTAAATTTTTTTTCATTTTCATTTTCTTCATCATCATCAATTAAAATATTTGTAAGAAATATAGAATGATGAAGTTTTTCATTATTTATTGATTTTAAATCATTAAAATAACTTTTTATATTATAATTTTTTTTTTTTAAATAATCTTCTTTTTTTTCTTTTTTATCTAAAAATGTTTTTAATTCTTTATCTACAAGTATTAAATAAGGTTCAAATATATCATTTAAATTTGGAACATTAAAAATATCATTAACTTTTATATCATATAAAGAATTAAAAGGTGAAAAAAAAACTAAATTATTCCTTAATAATATTTCAAGTGATATATTTGTAAAATGTTGACATAAACTATCAATACAATTATATTTATCTAGTGGATATTTTGACATTCTATCACATAAACTAAAGTAATTAGGTAATACTAATTCATAATATTGAAATAACTCTTTTGAAATTAAATCATGTGTTTTTGAAAATAAATTAAAAAATTTATTTTGTGAATTTTCTTGATATTCTTCATTTTTATAATTATTATTATTATTTAAAAATCCATAATATTCTTTATAAACTAACATAATTAATACTGCTATATGAAAATTCCATTTATCAAGAAATGGAATATCAAATATTCTGATTTTATTTTTTTTTGATGAATCATTATAAGATGGAAAAGTATGAATTATATTTTTTTCATTAAAATTATAACTAAAATCTAAAATACTAAAATGTTTATGAAAAAACCCTTCATTAAATTCAAATAATGAATTTATAAATTTCAAAGTTTTTGTAACACAAGAAAATATATTTTCATTCATTTTCTGATTTTTATTTTTATTTTTAAAACAATCAAATTCAAACATTGATTCTTCATTTATTACAATATCAATATTAAAAAATCCTTTAAAAGATATATATTGAATTAAAAATTTATTTAAACTTTCTATCATATATCTTTTTATGTTTTGAGAGTTATTATTCATATAATAATTTAATGAATTAGTTAAATCTATAAATATTTTTTCTAACACTTTTTTTAAGTTAACTTTATGTTCTCTTGTAATATTATCTCCTTTTTCTATTATTAAACAATCTTTTAAAAATTTTAATTCATCTACTTTAGATTTTTTTATTTTAAATTCATCTTGTTGATGAAACATATTATATTTTTCATATAATTGAATGAATTTATAAAATGGAATTTTATCTAAAGCTTTTGGTCTTTTAATATTTGATAAATTTCTATAAGTAAAATGAATCATATTTTTCCTATTTAATTCCATAATTGTTTTAATTTGATTTCTAATTGGATAAATTATTTTGGTTTCATTCATATTTGAATTCATTGCTCCAATATGTGATAAAAATTCCACTAAAATTTCACTTGGTAAATTACAAAAATCATAAATTATATCATGAAGATATTTTCCAATATAATTAATTAAGGTTTCTTTTATAAAATATAATGTATATTTTAACATAATAAACAAATGATAAATTTTATTCTTTGTACTTGATAATAAATATAAAACAGAGATTACACCATCTTCTTTAATTGTAGTATCACATGGTGGTTTTTTTGTTTCAATTTCTATTAAATAATATTTTTCTAAACAATTAGGAAAAGAAGTAAATTTTGTTTTTGCAAGTGGTGGTTGAATTTTTTTTGTTAATTTAAAATAGTTAATTCCTTCAAATACAGTATGCTTTACACCACATATTTCTCTATTTAATAATATTTTTTTATTCATATCATATTCAAATTCTTTATTCTCATCAATTTTACCTAAAATTGCATAAAAATTATATTTATTATAATCAAAATTAAAAAAAAATCCTGTTGATTTTTGCTTATTTTCATTTTTGAAAAATGTTTTTCTAAGATTATTTTCTTGATTTCTTTTTATGTAATTTTCATTTTCTTGTTTTACTATAAAAAAATAATAATTATCATTTTCTTCAAAATCAAAAGTAAAATGTTTGTTATCTAATTTAAAATGAGCACATTTTACTTTTTGAATAGAGTTGATTTCATTAAATGTTACTAAGGTATAATTTTCTTCAGCTAAAAAATTTAAAATTGATTGAGGAATTTTATCATTTTTATTTATACTTCCATTTATTTCATTATCAATTAAATTTTCATTTGAATTAATAGGCTCATATATCATTTTTTATAATTAATTTCTTTTTTATTTAATAAATTAATAATGTAATTAGTAAATAATAAATGTATTAAAGCTAATTAATATTTCTGATTTAGTAAATTCAATATAAAAAAATATTTTGAAAATATTAAAATAAATTTATAAATAAAGATTTAATACATAAATTTTTTCTAATAATATAATTAAATATAGTAGAAATAATTATTTTCTTCTAATGTACTTTATTAATATCAACAATTAATATTAAGAAGAGTAAATAAGCTGAAACTTTAAATATAAAATATAATTGATTGAAATTGAATTTACTAAATCAGAAATAT
>JAJJLH010002565.1:0-18135 GCA_023806865.1 Isotricha sp. YL-2021a | reverse complement strand
AAAATTTAGTTGAAAAACATCCTACACTCGGTGCTGAAATTTTAGAACCCATAAAAGAGTTTAAAGATATTTCTTTAGGTGTGAAATATCATCATGAAAGATATGACGGTACAGGATATCCGTGCGGTCTTTCAGGTGAAAACATTCCGCTTATCGCCACAATAATTTCAGTTGCAGATGCTTATGATGCAATGACTTCAGACAGACCTTACAGAAAAGGCTTAGACAGAAAAGATGCAATTAAAGAAATTGTGGCAAACAAAAACAGACAATTCAGTCCGTTGGTCGTAGATGCTTTTGTTGAAGCATTCGATAATAACGAATTATAAATCAGAGCAGATATGAAACTAAGATGTATTTGTGATATACCAAGAGATTGTAACATAAATATTGCACTTGACGAAGTTTTTCTTACAAAAGAAAAATTTGATGAAACTTTTCGCTTTTACAGATGGACAAAACCTTCATACACTATCGGATATTTTCAGAAATTTCCTACAGATAAAAAAGATAATTTTCCTGTTATAAGAAGACTAACGGGAGGGTTATCAGTTTTACATAATAAAGATTTATCTTATTCACTGGTAGTGTCAGACACTTTATGGCCTTATATTTATGATCAGGAAGCTACTTATAAAATAATCCATGAAACCATTAGAAAATCTTTAGAAAAAATAAATATTTTCTGCGACAAAAAAGTTTTACATAACGATAACATACAAAACTATTCTTGTGTTCAAACTTTATATAAAGACGACTTAATGCTTAACGGCAAAAAAATAGTCGGTTCTTGTCAAAGAAGAAGAGGCAAAAGAATAATTGTTGAAGGATCCATACATTTAGATTTAAATCTTGAACAAATTAATATTTTTACAAAAGAATTTTTTGACAACTTATCGAAAACTTTAAAATGTGATACAATAAGTAAAGATATAACAATGGAAGAAATATATTCGGCACAAGAACTTTGCAAAGAAAAATATGATACCGAGAAATGGAGAAAACTTTTTTAGTTTATGGACAATAGTATTTTATATTTAATCACTTTTTTTACAGCTTATATTTTGTCTCTTATTTTAACTCCATGCTTTAGATATATCGCAATACATTTTAATATTTACGACAAACCATTAACGCCAATAAAAACGCACAAAGTAAGCACTCCTTATTTGGGAGGACTTGCAATATGGAGCGGATGGGTTATAAGTTTAGTTATTATAAGATTTATAACAACTTTCCCCACAGGAACATTAAAAAATTTAAGATCCGTGATAATAGGTTCATTTCTTTTATTGATATTGGGATTATGTGACGATATAAAAAAAGGCGGCCTTGGCTTTAAGTTCAAATTTTTAATACAAATTGTTGCTTGTGCCATTGTTGTAATAGGTTTTGATATAAGAATAAATTTTATTGAAAATTATATATTGTCTGTAATAATAAGTATGTTTTGGATAATAGGACTTTCGAATGCTTTTAATCTTATAGATATTATGGACGGACTGTCTTGCGGAACTGCTGCTATAGCATCGTTTTTCTTCTTTATAATAGCTCTTCCCAGTGAAATGATTTATGTTAATTTTTGTGCTGTTGCTCTTTTTGCCGCATGTTTAGGTTTTATACCTTTCAATTTATCTAAAAGCAAGAAAATTTTTATGGGTGATACAGGAAGTTTATCCATAGGGTTTATTTTGGCAACTGTTGCAATGGGAACATCTTATACAAAAATAAATCCTGTAGGTGTTTTTGCACCTTTACTTATTTTAGCCATTCCGATATATGAAACAACTTTTGTAAGTATTATGAGAATGTTAAAAGGGAAAAATCCGTTTCTGGGAAGTAAAGATCATTTTCCTTTAAGACTTGAAAAAATGGGATATTCAAGAAAACAAATTTTGATATTTGTATATATTTTGTGTTTTATATTAGGTATATTTTCTTACACAATAGTAAATATCAATGACAAAATTTCCTATTTAATTTTTTCGTTTGTTATAATATTGTTAGTTATTTTTTCAATAAGATTATCTAAGGTTAAAGTAGATTAAACATGAATAATATTGTTATAGGTGCAGGAATTTCAGGCCTTTCTTTCGGATATTTTTCAAAAAAGCCTTTCATTATTTTTGAAAAAGAAAACATTGTCGGCGGATTATGTAAATCCGTAAAAGAAAACGGTTTTGTTTTTGATTATTCAGGACATTTTATACACATAAAAGATAAAAAAATAAAAACTTTAATAGAAAAACTTATAGGAAAAAAGTTATTAACCGTTAAAAGAAATTCGGCAATTTTATTTAACAACAAAATGATGCCGTTCCCTTTTCAAGCAAATCTGTATTATCTTAATGAACAACAAAAACAAAAATGTATTGACGGAATAAAAAAAAGAAAAAATATAAAAATATCTGCTGATATGCCTTTTATAGATTGGGCAAAGGCAATGTTCGGTGATGGTATAACAGAATATTTTATGCAGCCGTACAATCAAAAGTTATGGAACTATAATTTAAAAAAATTAACGGCAGCATGGACCGCACCGTTTGTTCCAAAACCGTCTCAAGAACAAATAATAAAATCAGCATATTCTAAAAACGAACAGAAGTATGGTTATAACAGTACTTTTTATTATCCCCCCAACCACGGATGCCAGGCAATGATTGACGGATTTTATAAAAAATTAAAAAGTAATATTATAACTAACTCAAAAGTTGAAGTAATAGATTTAAAAAACAAAAAAATCTATGCAAACGGAAAATACTATTTTTATGAAAATATAATATCAACTCAACCGTTAAAAGAACTTTTGCTAAGTATAAAAGATTTACCGAAAAATATTTCAAAACTTATAAAGCATTTAGAATGCACATCAACAAGATGTATAAATTTAGGAATAAGATATAAAAAAAATCCACCGGATATGATAAAAGGCGTTCATTGGATATATATCCCGGAAAACAAATATCCTTTTTACAGAGTAGGAATATATTCCAACGTATCAAAGAATTTAGCCCCTAAAAATTGTTACAGTTTATATGTTGAAATATCTGATACAACAAATTGCGATAATATAATTCCTGTATTAAAAAAAACAGGGTTAATGAATATTGATGATGAAGTTGTAAGCATAAATGTAATAGATATGAAATATGCTTATGTTATATTCAATAAAGCCAGAAAAAAAGCATTAGAGATTATATTCAAATTTTTAAAAGATAATAATATTTATTGTATCGGAAGATACGGCAGTTGGGAATATTCTTTTATAGAAAAAAATATTATTGACGGAAAAAATTTAGCAAAATTGTTAAATAAAACAAAATGAACAAAATAAAAGTAGCTGTTATTATTACAAAACTTGAACTCGGCGGAGCGCAAAAGGTTGCAATATCCATTTGCGAAAAAATAGACAAAACTAAATTCGAACCTTTTTTAATATGCGGCTGCGGCGGAATATTAGACGAAGAAACAAAAAACAAAATAAGAGTTATATTTGTAAAAGATTTAGTCAGAGAAATAAATCCCATAAAAGATTTAAAAGCATTACATTCGATATACAAAATATTAAAACAGGAAAAGCCTGATATCGTTCACACACATTCTTCAAAAGCAGGAATTGTAGGCAGATTTGCCGCAAAAATGTGCGGTATAAAAAATATAATTCATACAATTCACGGTTTTAGTTTTAACGATACACAAAGTTTTTTAAAAAAGAATCTGTTTATATTTTTAGAAAAATTGGGAGCAAAAATTTCAAAATATCTTATTCCCGTAAGCGTTGAAAACACGACTAAAGGATTACAAAATAATATAGGTAAAAAAGAGCAATACCATTATATAAGACTCGGTGTAGATATCGAAAATTTTAAAAATTTCAAAGATACTCCCACTCTAAAAAAAGAACTTGATATTGACGAAAAAGATTTTTTGGTTACGACAATAGGACCTTTTAAACCTCAAAAAAATTTACCTGACTTTATTAAAACAGCAAACGAAATATCAAAAAACAACAAAAATTTTAAATTTGTTATTGTCGGAGACGGAACGTTAAGAAACGAATTTGAAAAATTGATAACAGATTACAATATTTCGCAAAACATTTTTCTGATCGGTTGGAGAAGAGATATTTCAAATATATTACATTCCAGTGATTTTTTTGTAATGACTTCTTTATGGGAAGGCTTACCGATTTCTACAATAGAAGCATTATCTTGCGGACTTGTTCCTATTGTTAATGACGTTGACGGGCAAAGGGAAATAATTAAAGACGGATATAACGGTTTTTTAATAAAACCTCATGATATAAAATCAATTGAAGAAAAAATTTTGTTACTTGCAAAAAACAGCGAGTTAAAAAACAAAATGTCCGAAAATGCAAGAGAAAGTATAGATTATACTTTTTCGACAGATCATATGATAAAACAACATGAACAATTATATTTAACTTTACAAGGTTCTTTTATCAATCAGTAAAAACGCTTTAAAAATAATCGGTGTTAAAACTAAATTTATAAGTATGTTAAATATAATTAAGTAAGACAATTCAAAATTTTGAATATAAATTGTTTCGGATGCCGGCATTATGATATAAGTAATATTCAAAATCAAATGAGTAACAATCAATCCTACAGCCATCACTATAATCTGTGTAAGAGGTTGATTTTTATTTAATTTTTTATTGAAACTTCCGGCCAAATAACCTGCTATGGTAAAACTTAATGTACGAACACCAAAAATATCGGTAGAAAGAACATCCCATGTTAATCCGTAAATAAAACCTATAGTTTGCCCCTTCATTATTCCCTTGTTTAAAGCAACATACACAATAAACATTAAAATAAAATTCGGATATACCATCCAAATATTGAAAGGCATATATTTGGGAATTACAAATTGTATAATTACGAGTGCAAAATAAATAATTATCGAAATAATAACATTTATCATTTTATTTTTTTACCAATACCGCAACTTCATAAATCGACTCTTTTTGTGTGCAGGGTTCAACTATAACTTCCTGATATTGACCATAATTTGTTTTTGTTATATCAATAACCTTTCCAACATTTATGCCTTTTTCAAAAATAGTACTTAAAGGACTTGTAACAATTTTATCGTTTATTTTTATATCTGCCGAATCCGGTATAAATGATAACTTTAAATATTGAGAATCACATCCGTCGCACACACAATTCATATTCAAATCTTTTATTTGAACAGGTACGGAAAACAGCGGATTTGTTATTAATGCTACTTTTGAAGTAGAACTGTAAACTTCGGATATCCTTCCAAACACACAAGTTTGTCCGTCGGTCAACACGGCAACAACAGGATTATCCGCTTCTATGCCGTCTTTAGAACCTTTATCTATTATTACCGACTTATACCACTGTGTAGGTTCTCTTACTATAACATTTGCAAAAACAGGCGTAGAAAGTTTTGTCTCTTTTATATTTAAAAGATTTTTTAATCTTTCATTTTCTTCCAAAATAATTTGCAAATCCGACAATTCTTGTTTCAAATTAAAATTTTCGTTTTTAAGTTCTGCATTTTCCTGATTTACTTTTATGATATTTGACAAATTAAGTATAAAATTTCCTGTTTTGCTGAAAAACGTTGACGAAAATTTTATATCCGGAACCAACACGGAATAAGCAAGCTGCTTTATTGCTTGAATTGTAGGTGTAAGTCTTAATACGATTAACAAAATGGAAATTACTAATAATAAACAAAAAACTTTATTAGTATTTTTATTTGTGTTCATGATAATATAAAAAGAATTATACTATATATCTTTTTTGTGCAAGCTTTATGTTGTCTAATTCTTCCAAATAGACACCCGTTCCTCTAACAACGCAAGTTAAAGGATCATCAGCTATATTTATCGGAAGTTCAGTTTCCTGTTTTAATAATTCAGATAAGCCTCTTAATAATGCTCCGCCGCCGGCAAGAACTATTCCTCTATCAACCAAATCAGCTGACAATTCCGCAGGGGTTTCTTCCAATACATCTTTTATAACTTCAACTATGGATTTAATCGGTTCCGACAATGCAGATCTTATTTCTTCCGATGTTACTGTTATTGTTTTCGGAAGACCGGTAACCTGATCTCTTCCTTTTACTTCCATACTAAGTTCCTGTTGCATCGGGAAAACAGAACCTATTTGAATTTTTACAATTTCTGCTGTATTTTCTCCGATAAGCAAGTTATATTTTCTTCTGAAATATTGAACTATTGCTTCATCCATTTTATCGCCGGCAACATCGATTGCTCTTGATACAACCATTCCGCCCAAAGATATTACGGCAACATCTGTTGTTCCGCCGCCGATATCAACTATCATATTTCCTTCCGGTTCCTGTATGGGAATACCGGCACCGATTGCAGCTGCCATAGGTTCTTCTATTATATGAACTTCTCTTGCACCGGCTTGTTCCGCAGCTTCTCTAACAGATCTTCTTTCAACATCGGTTATTCCGGAAGGAACACCTATTACAATTCTCGGATGCAACAATCTTCTCGACTTATTTGCTTTATAAATGAAGTATCTTATCATTTTTTGAGTTGCTTCAAAATCTGCAATAACACCGTCTCTCAAAGGTCTTACGGCAACTATATTTGCAGGTGTTTTTCCCAACATTTTTTTAGCTTCTTTACCGATGGATAAAACATTTTTTGTTTCTTTATCCATAGCAACAACGGACGGTTCGGTTAAAACAATACCTTGTCCTTTTACATATACCAAAACAACCGCCGTTCCTAAATCTATACCTAAATCATTTGAAAACAATTTAAAAAGATAATTAAACATTTTATTTCTCTCTTACAACAAATATTAAAACTTCATAACTTTTTATTATACAAAATATAAAACAAAAAAAACACTGTAAATCAATTTAGTATATTATTACCTGCAACGGCAATTTTTGTATTTACAAACCCTTTTTGCTTATAGAGAGTTAAAGCTTTATCCAATATATCTTTTTCTCCATGAACTAAAAAAATTTTTGTCGTTGAATCCTGATTAGATAACCATTTCATTAACTCTTCTATATCAGGATGATCGGAAAAAATATCAAAAACATTCACTTTTGCCAAAACTTTTACCGTACCATATGATGTTCTTATATATTTTGCCCCTTTTTTTAGTTTTCCGGCAGGAGTTTTAGGTCCCACATAACTTACCAAACAAACCTCAACATTTTCTAACGGTAAAAGTTTATTTATTAAGCCATAAGAAACACCTTGATCCATCATACCGCTGGCAGAAATTATTATTGATGGTACAGGAAAATCTTTCGGTTTCTTTGTTATATAATTTTCAGGTAAAAAAGAACCTGTTTGGTAAACTTCGTTTTTAAACCATCTGTCTCTTGACGGAAAATTTGCTTCTTTTTCATAACGTTCGGTAATTCCGTTAGATGACGGTGATAAACTATATACTGGAGTATCATACAGTATTAATCCGTTAAGTTGTGCTTGTTTTATTTCAAATAAAACTTTTTGTGTTCTATGTAACGACAAAGAAGGAATCCACACTATTTTATTATTTTTTACGGCACCGGAAATTGTTTCCTGAAATTTCAGATAGTCGGCACTGCTTACCTCTTTTTTTGCACCGCCGTAAGTAGTTTCAACAAACACATAATCAACTTTCGGAATAATATCTTTATCAGGCGTTATTTTAGAATAACCGCTACCCAAATCTCCGGAAAAAGCAACAGTTTTGATTTTATTTTCATCATAAATATAAAAAATAACACTAGCTGAACCGGAAATGTGTCCCGCATCATAAAGACTAAAATTTATTTTATCGGTTATATCGATATTGTCTTTGTATTCCACAGATACAAACCTGTCTTGTAATTTTTCCAAGTCCTTATTTAGACAATTTTTACAAACTTTAAAATTTATCCCGAATTTATCTTTTAATTCCATCAAAGATATTTTATTTTTGCTTTCTTCTCTGTTTTTTACCGCATTTTTGCAAGCGCTATGCCAGTGTAACGTTAAATTTTCTCTGCTTTCACGCAATTGTATTTTTTCTCTTTTTGATTTTGACCAAAAATATTTTTTCTTTACATAATCATAATTCCAACCGTCATCATACATTTCAAAAAGTATTTTTTTTGTTGCATCGGTACAATAAATATTCCCGTTAAAGCCTTCACTTATAAGTTGTAATATTCTCCCGGAATGATCGTTATGTGCATGTGTTAAAACCATAGCATCGGCATTTATTAATTTTTTATCAATTACGGAATTATCCGATGGTAAATCTCCCTCATCATACAAACTTCCGCAATCTATAATAATTGAACTGTCAGCAACTTTTAATAGAGCACAAGAACCGGATACTCTTCCGGCTCCGCCGAAATATTCCACCGATATCTGTGCAAATATACTGCCATAAAAGAATATACAGCATAAAATTATCGAAAGTCTATAAACCGCGCTTTTTATCATATTGCCACCATGTAAATATTAAAAATTTTAAAAACAAAATAAATATCAAAGCTTTTTCTATTCCCCATACCGGAATAACAAAAGCTCCTCCGATATAACTTGCAAAAGCACCGCCAAGTGCATCTGCAAAAAAAATTCTGACATTACTTTTGCCCTCTTTGATTATACCAAAGATTTTTATTAATTGTGCAAATTCCAAACCGGTAACTGCTCCGACTCCGAAAGACAACACGTACAGTGTGTAGACATTTAACAATTTATATTCTATAACGACAATAAAGCTTAATATCCATAACAGGTATAAAATTTCACTGCTGAAAAAAGTTTTGTTCAGTGCCACGTGCTGTTGAAAATGTTTAGAATATAAAGAACCTATAACAAGCCCTGCCATAAAAACAGCCGTTAACAGCCCGAACCATTGATAGATTTGCCCCACATATATTTGAAATCCCCAAAAGCATATAAATTGTAACCACATCGCACTTGCTCCGGAAACAAATGCCGTAACGGAATATTTCTTTTTCTTTGCAAAAAACAATATTATTGCCACAAAAGCAATAAAATACGAGTATTCTACGACAACTCTTAAGAATTTCATCAAAAACGGAGAAAATCCTGACTGCCAATACATTGTAGATAACAACATTGCTTTTTGATTTAAATCGGTATTTACTATATCTTGATTATCATGTTTTTTTATTTGAAAGTTTAACCATTTTGTTCTTTGTGTATCCATTCTTTCATCCACATAATATTTCGATAAAGCAACAGTATCTTTTTCAACTTTTTTCAATCTCTTTTTTATATGTAATCTAAAAGGCATTTTTGATTTCGATGCTACAAAAATATTTGTTTTTCCCGGAATAATCTGTATATTATCAAACACTTGTTCCAAACCCGAATATATGGAAGCATTTAATTCAAACATCAATGTAGGAGAATATACCATGGAACCCGGAAGATTCAAAGCTAAAAAGCCGTCTTCCGTAAGTTTGTCTTTTATAATATTAAAAAATTCATAAGTGTAAAGTTTATTTATTGACGTATTTAAAGGAATATCGGTACCTATAAGTATAACATCATATTTTTCTTTACTTTTTTCTAAAAATGCCCTTGAATCATTACTGTAAACATTAATTCTTTTATCATCAAAAACTTTACTGAATTTGTTTATTCTTTCTTTTGTTATTTTTAATATATTTTGATCTTCTTCGATAAAATCTATTTTTTCTAAATCATATTTTACAATTGACGGTAAATATTTTATTCCGCCTATAAGTAATAAATTTTTAGGATTTGTATGATGAAGTATCGGTAAATGTGCAAAATCCTGTTCATCAAAAATGTCAGGGCTGGGCAATGCAAATTCACAATTACCGTTTTTATAAAAAAAATATTCCCCGTTTTTTTCGGTCAATATATTTTGAATATTTTTATAATATGATATATCAATAATATTGTTATCAGAATAATTATTTAAAATGACAAATTTTTCAATATCAAAACTATGGTAACAAATTAAGTAAAAAGATATTGCAAACAAAACAGCATAAAAACATTTCACAATAATACTTTCACAAAGATATACAAGATTAAAACAAATAAGCATTACTATTATCAGCAGTAACGATGCCGTTAACATATCAGACATAAAAAGAGAAAAAATCGTTCCGCCTATAACAAATCCAAATGCTTCACAAACATATCTTTTAATCTTTTTACGATATAAAATATTTGAAAAACTTTGTTTTAAAAAATTTAGAAGTAAATTTAATGTAAAACTTACAGGAAAAATTGCAACGAAAGAATAAAAGAATAAACTTTTTAAAGATATCCCTACGGTAATGTCCGTAGAAGAAAAAACATTTATACTTCTTATAAAAACAAACGTTAAAGAAATGAATATTATTAGTATAACAAACGAATTTATTGATTTACTGAAAAAATCTCTTGCTTTTTTAAAATATTGAAACAAGAAATTTGCTGCAGCCGCAGAAAACAACCAATGTCCCAAGACAACACCTAACACAAATTCGCTTCCGTGAAACAAAGGTATAAATTCTCTTATAAAAAAGATTTGCAAAAATATTGAGATGATTCCGGATACAATAAAAACTATATATGACATAAGACGCTGTTACCATTCGACAAATCTTATTCTTACAATATATTTTTTCCATAAATCCGATATACTGTTTACATTTAAAACTTCTTTACAGTATTTAGAAAAATTAAATATTGATAAATTTTTTTCTAAACACCACAATCTGTAACATACAATATATACGGATATTCCTTTGAAAAATCTGACAGGAGTTAAAGATCCTTCAAAATTGTCTTTATATTTAGTGTTATAGTCAACAATCAATTTGTTATATTTTATATTTGTTCTCAACCACAATTTATATTTCTTCGGATAAGGAAAAGTTTTTTCTATTTCTTCTTTATCCATCAAAGACGGAAAGCATTTTGAAAATACAGATAACATATGTTTAACACTGTATATAACAGAAAATTCTTCCGCTCTTGAATATATTTCTTTTATAGTGAAGTTTTCCATAAAATTTAAGATACATCGACAATCAAATATCCAATTAAGTCTTCTCTTTAAATAAACACCGGAAAAGACATCTCGTGAACGATTATCCAATTGATGAATCAACATATCTTGCGGACACATAACATAAACTTTTGTTCCAAAAAAATCTATTTGTTTTGACCTTTCCCAAATATCAGTTCCTTTTTCACCATTATTTTTAAATATCCACCAATGAACATCAAGCCTTTTTATTCCGCACTTTATTTCCCCGTGATAATTTGTAACTTCACCGTTATAAACACTTTCTTTATCCATTAACAGATTTATAGCATCTTTATACTTCGATTCCGGAACAGCAATATCGAAATCGTTCATCATTCGTGTATAACCTACGGCATAATAATATTTTAAGGCAAGACCTTTTAATAACATAACAGGAATGTTTGCACGATTTAAAATACGAATTTTTTCAATAAGCCAAGACATATTCAAAATACTTCTTAACTTATGGAGACTATTTATTTCTTCTATTTTTGAAACAATATCTTTAGGAAAGAATTTCCAATTGTATCGAAAGCCTAAATATGACAGCAACAAAATATAACTTTGATTTTCTTTATACACATCTAAATTTTTTGTTAGTGTATCAACATCTTGTTCTGATATTTCTTTGCCGAAAAGAAGAGATATAAGGAGTTTATCTTTTTGTGTAAAGTCATCAAGATCATGACTATATAATAAATTTTTATTCATATAATCAAATACTCCTTATGACAAAAAAAATATTTAATTAATATTGCATATAATGAAGAATATCGTGAGCAAGTTCTAATGCATCTCTGCCTTGTTCACCGGATACCAAAGGTTTTTTCCCTTCAATTACACAATTTAAAAAGTGTGTCAATTCGTAAGCTAACGGCTCACCGGTTTGAACTTTCGGTTTTATAACATCTATGTCCAACAAACTTTTTACAACAGATACATTAGGTTTCTTTTGATATATTTTCAAACTTTTTCCGGCATAATCAACGGAAATATAACTGTCTTTTTGAAATATTCTTATTTTTCTGTATTTATCTATTGTTACTCTGCTGGTTGAAACATCCGCTATACAACCGTTGGCAAATTTTATTCTTACTTTTGCAATATCTTCGTGTTCGGAAAGGATTTTTGCACCGACAGCTTCAAAACTTACAACCTTACTTTTTACAAAGTTTAAAAGCATATCCAAATCGTGTATCATTAAATCAAGTACTACACCGATATGACTTGTTCTCGGATCATAAGGTCCGAGACGATTAACTTCTATAAATTTAGGTTCTTTTACATAAGGTGTTGCAGCAATAATTGCAGGATTAAATCTTTCAACATGACCTACCTGCAAAATAAGATTTTTATCTCTTGCTATTCTTATAAGTTCTGTTGATTGTTCAACTGTTTCGGTAAAAGGTTTTTCCACCAAGCAATGTATTCCCGCCTGTAACAATTGTTTTGCTATATCATAATGATAAGGAGTAGGAACGGAAATTACCGCTGCCTGAATTTTATCCATCACTTCTTTAACATCCGTAAAACTTGCGGTATTGCACTTTTTTGCAATAGTTTCGCCTCTTTTGGCATCAGCATCGACAACACCTATAAGTTCGGCATTTTCGTGTGTTGATAAAATTCTTGCATGATGTTGACCTAACGACCCTACACCTATAACTGCTATTTTTATTTTGCTCATTTTTTAAAACCTTTTATTACCTTTATAATTGTATTTATATCTTTTGCAGATAAAGACGGATGAACAGGCAAAGAAATAACTTCTTTTACCGCTTGTTCCGCAACGGGACAAATTCCCTTTTTATAACCTAACTTTTGATATAACGGTTGTTTATTAATAACTTCCGGATAATGTATTCCGCAACCTATACCGTTATCTTTTAAATACTGCATAAATTTATCTCTTAAGCCGTCTTTAATTCTAACCGTATATTGATGATAAACATGAGTATAACCTTTAGGAACAAACGGCGTTTCCAAAAAGCTTAACCCTTTTAATCCGTCGGATAATTTCTTTGCATTTGCAATTCTTTGTTTTGTCCACTTTTCAATCTGTTCGCATTGAGCAATACCCATAGCGGCACAAATATTTGTTAGTCTGAAATTATACCCCAACATATCATGGCCGTAATGAGCCATTCTTCCATGGTTAATTATTTTTTTTGAAAGTTTATCTATTTGCAAATTATTAGTTAAAACGGCTCCGCCTTCTCCGGTAGTCATATTTTTTGTTGCATAAAAAGAAAAACAACCTGCATCACCTATGGAACCTACAGTCTTGTTTTTATATTTTGCCAAATGTGCCTGACAAGCATCTTCAATTAAAACAAACTTATATTTTTTCTTAAGTTTTAACAACTCATCCATATTGCAAGGCAAACCATACAAATGAACACAGATAACTGCTTTAACTTTTTTTTCTTTTTTAAGTATTTTTTCTACTGATTTCGGATCTATATTGAAAGTTTTTTCGTCGATATCTGCAAATACAGGTTTTGCTCCGCAGTAAAGAACGGAATTTGACGTTGCAATAAATGTAAACGGAGTTGTAATAACTTTATCTCCGGGTTTTATTCCGCATGCAAGAAGAGCGGTATGTAATGCTGTTGTTCCGCTTGAACAAACAGTACCATATTTTGCTTTGGAAAGTTTTGTAAACTTTTTTTCAAACTCTTCAACATATTTCCCGCTTGCTATAATACCGGAATCTATAACTTCGTTAATTAATTGTTTTTCTTTTTTACCGAATATAGGTTTTACTAAAGGAATCATTTTTCCCCTCTTTTATTATAAAAATTTATAACTTATATCAAATCTTCCTAAATTAACTTCGTATTTATATGTTATGCCGTCATATGTAACCGGATTTGTGAAAGAATGTGTGAAAGATAAACCCGCTTTTAAAGAATCTGTGAACTGATATTCTGCACCTAACGTTAAATATTTCATATTGTACATATCAAGATTTGTTAAGCCATACCCTCTCTTATAAGCATCTTTGTATTCATCTTTTACTAAGTTTGGATCAGAGAAGAAACCGAGATGTAATGCCAACTTTTCCGTTGCTCTGTATTCTGTTCCAACTCTGTATTGAAATATATCTCTGTATGAGTTAGATGTCCACGAAGTTTTATTTTCTGAAATTGCTGCCGCAAAAGTAAAATTATCAAATAAATCATATGCAAAACCGAATTCCCAAGTTAACGGATAACATACGTTTTCAGTAAATGCAGGATTTGATGAATCCGGTTCATTAGGAACACCAACATAAGATCCGCTCCTTAAAACAAATGCCGTAGAAAGTTTTTCTACCGGTTTATACATTAAACCTATATTTCCCTGAAAGCCGAAAGCACTTCTGTTATAGTCTATATCTACACCCATCATCGGAGCTTTGGCAACCAATTTATCTTGAAACTGAATTGCATCAAACCCTAAACCTATAGAAAATTTTTCTGTAATTTGTTTTGCCAAAGACACATTATAAACCATATAACTTTGTTGTCCCTCAACTTTCTCTATAACAGGTGGCAAATTTTCCAATTTTCCTCCACCTCCGCCGAGGACATAAATACCTGCAGCAATAACAGTATCATAATAAAACTTTGTAGAAAAGCCTATAAAAGGAACAACTGCATTTGTGGAATATTTATCACTCATATAATTTGCAGGACTTTTATCACTTGCAGTTGCAGGATAATCAATATAAAAAAGTGATGCCATAACTTGAGTGTTTGTTTGATATGCAAGACCTGCAGGGTTATAATAAATTGCGGTTAAATCATCTGCTACAGCTGAAAAAGCCGTTCCGTATCCGCCTGCTCTTGCTCCGGGAGTAATAAAGTGACTTTTTGCATAAGACATAGTTGCAATACCTGCAACCAAGATTAAAGCGACCAACATCTTAAATTTCATTTTTCTGTTTCTCCTAAATATTTTATTTTCAATTTAATTTTACGCCAATATTTTCCAAATCTTCGGATGTTTCTTGTGTATCCGAATCTTTTTCATCATCATTATTATTATCTTTTGTGTCTTCATTTTGTGATTTTAATATTATAATGTTTACTCTTCTGTTTTGTGCTCTTCCTTTAGCCGTTTTATTTGAAGCTATTGGATTTTCCTGACCATACCCGACAACACTTAATCTTTCTGCCGGTATTCCGTTTTGGATAAAATAAAGATATACTTCCTGTGCTCTGTCGTAGGACAATTTAAGATTTTTTTCCTTATCTCCCACGGAATCGCTATATCCTTCTATTAAAACTTTGTTTGCAGGATAAGCATTCAAAAGTTTTACCGTTTCATCTAACGAATCTTTTGCTTCTTTTTTTAAAACGGCTTTTCCCGAAGGAAATAAAATATTGCTGGATAAATTAACTACTAATCCTCTCGGTTCTTCTTTTACTACAATTTCGGAAACTTTTCCGACAACTTGTTCAAAAGTTGTAATATTCGAATATAATGAAGCTTTATTATTTACAATATCACTAACCGTCAATTCCACTTTATATTCTCCTGCAGGAACAACCAAATCATAAATATCATCTTTACCATCCCAGGAAACAGAATCCGGAATTTCATCGAAACTTGCAAAGTTCCATTCTTTTACAACCTTATTTTTAAAACTGTATATCTGTAATTTGGTTTTAGATTTATCTATAGAACTTTCGTCTCCGATATTAAAGCTGAACGTAACATCATTAACAAAACAATTTTTTTCTTTATCGAGCAAAACAGTATCTAACGACGAAGATAAAGATATATACGGTTCTGTAATATCCGAAATAAACTCATCGGATTGTTCTACTTTTATATTTTTTTTATTTATCAATGCGTTAAAAATGTATTTGAAGTTACCTTCAACAAAGTTACCTTTTGTATCTTTACCGTTCCACACCAATTTTTCTGGAATTTCTGTTTGACCGGAAAAAGAATATACAACTTTACTTGTTTGTGTATTTACAATATCCAACTGCCAATTTTTTATTTTTAATTTTTCCTGTAAAAGAGAAATTTCAAAAGTTACGGTATCGAAGAAACTATCATTATTCGGAGAGAATAATTTAGTGTCTAAAGAAACGAAAACAAAATCCTTTCCGTCGATAAAAGAAGGTTCTTGTTTTTTTGAAGCACATAAATATGTGTTTATCGATAAACAGATAAACAATCCTAATAATAAATTTATTATTTTTTTCATTTTCTTAAACAATCGGGTTGGTAGGATTGCCACCAACCCGATTTTTATGTAGATTATAAATACCTATTTATCTTATTTTTTCTTTGCTACTTTTTCTTTTGCAACTGCTTGTGCTGCTGCAAGTCTTGCTATAGGTACTCTGAAAGGTGAGCAAGAAACATATGTCATTCCAATAGCATTGCAGAACTCAACTGATTTAGGTTCTCCACCATGTTCTCCGCATATACCAATCTTCATATCTTTTCTTACTTTTCTTCCTTTTTCAAGACCCATCTTAATCAATTGACCAACACCTTCTTGATCTATTGTTTGGAAAGGATCTGCAGGAATAATTTTCTTTTCTTGATAGTCACCCAAGAAAGCACCTACATCATCTCTTGAGAATCCAAAACTCATTTGTGTTAAATCGTTTGTACCAAATGAGAAGAATTCTGCAACGTTTGCTAATTTATCAGCTGTTAATGCAGCTCTTGGGATTTCTATCATTGTACCGAAAGAGTATGCTAATTTTTTAATTTTTGCTTTTTTCAAAACTTCAGCATGAACTTTTTCAACTATAGCTTTTTGAAGTTTTAATTCGTTTTCCGTACATACAACAGGGACCATTATTTCAGGATGAACTTTTTTGCCTTTCTTCAAAAGCTCAACTGCAACTTCAAATATAGCTCTTACTTGATATTCTGTTATTTCAGGATATGTAACACCAAGTCTTACTCCTCTATGTCCCATCATAGGGTTAGATTCGTGAAGAGCTTCTGCTCTTGATCTAAACTCATCCAAAGAAATTTTTAAGCTCTTAGCAATTATTTCTTGTTGAGCTTTTTCTCTTGGAATAAATTCGTGTAACGGTGGATCCAACAATCTGATTGTTACTGCATATCCGTCCATAGCTTCCATTGTTCCTTTAATACTTGATTTCATAAATGGGAACATTTCATCTAAAGCTTTCTTTCTTTCTTCTGTTGTTGCTGAAGCAATCATTTTTCTTAATGCAAATAAAGGTTTTTCTGAATTTTCACCATAGAACATATGTTCTGTTCTGAAAAGACCGATACCTTCTGCACCAAATTCTCTTGCTTTCTTTGCATCTGCAGGGTTATCTGCATTTGTTCTGATTTTTAATCTTCTTATAGAATCACAAACTTTTAAGAAATCATTCAAGATTTTGTTCTTGGTGCCATCAACCATTGCTAATGCTCCATCATAAACAAAACCTTTTGTTCCGTTAAGAGTTATATAATCGCCTTCTTTAAATTTTTTAGCACCGATTGTCATTGTTTTCTTTGCTAAATCAACACTGATATCAGCACAACCTACTATACAGCATTTTCCCCATCCTCTTGCAACAAGTGCAGCGTGTGAGGTCATACCGCCTCTTGCAGTCAATACAGCTTGAGCTGCTCTCATACCTTCAACATCTTCAGGGTTTGTTTCTTCTCTAACGAGAATAACTTTTTTACCTTTTTTGTTCCATGCAACAGCTTCTTCTGCTGAAAATACTATTTGACCATTTGCTCCTCCAGGACCTGCAGGAAGACCTTTTGCCAAAACTTTTGCACCTTTTTCTGCTTTAGGATCTATAATAGGATGTAATAACTCATCTAATTGTGCAGGAGAAACTCTCAATACAGCTTCTTCTTTTGTGATAAGTTTTTCTTTTACCATGTCCATTGCCATTTTAACTGCAGCAGGACCATTTCTCTTTCCAACTCTGCATTGTAACATCCACAATTTTCCTTCTTGTATTGTGAATTCGATATCAAGCATATCTCTATAATGTTTCTCAAGTTTTTTCTGTATTGCATCAAGTTCTTTATAAACTTTAGGCATAAACTTTTCAAGAGAAACTTCACCTTTATTTTGTTCTGTTTTTGTTGCTTC
>JAJJLH010002564.1:0-18144 GCA_023806865.1 Isotricha sp. YL-2021a | reverse complement strand
TAAATGGTTGTAATTTATTGATAAATATAAGTTTATGAAAATTATAGAATATATTTAGAAGGAAAAAATAATATTCCTTTTTTATACTTGTAATAATTAATTTTTCCTATTTTTTAAATTGATAAATTAATACTCTAAATATTTTTCAATTTTATCATTTAATAATATATTTCTAGATTTTCTAAAATAATGAAATATATATATTTAAAAAGATTATGATTAATAATAAAATATGGAAAAAAAAGTAATTTCAAATGATGAAATAATTCCTCCTATAATAAATGACAGAGTTTTACCAACAAATAATAATTTAAAAAAGTCAGTTGTACATAATTTAGAAAAAAACGAAATAAGTCCAAGAAAGAAATTAATTCAGGAAAAATTAAAATTAAAAAAATTACAAATAAAAAAAGATAATTTAGAATTATTAAAATATAAAAATGAAAAAACAAATTATCAATTTAATCCAACACATCAAAGTGTCAATTCAGCAAATATAGAAAATATAAATGAAAATAATAATAATAATCCATATAAAATATTTATAAAAAAAATAAAAGTAAAAATATTAAAATTTAATTTAATATTTTTAATAGCCAACAGTGAAATTAAAAGTTAATAATTTAAAAGAAGAATTAATATTAAAAAGTCCAAAAATAAATTCAAAAAAATTTAACCTTCATACAGAAAATATTACAGAAATACAAAAAAATATAAAAAATATAAATCCAATATTATGGTTATATAGAGAAAAGAAAAAAGAAGGGAAAGGAAATTTAGATAAAATTGAAGATTTAATTACTTCATTAACAATAACAACAAAACCAAATTCTTCTGATGAAAAATTTTCTACTAAATTAATTCCTATTCAATTCCCTTTACCAAATATTATTTCATTTAATACAGAAATAAAAAATAATTTAAATAAAAAACCAAATGAAGAATTTGATGATGAATATATAATACAAAATTTATATTCTCATAAAAATTGGAAAAAAGGAGAAATTATTCATAATGGGGAAAATTCTATTATTTATAAAGCTTTTAATATTTCTATTGGAAATATTTTTATTGTTAAAGAATATAAAATAAATGATAATTCTATTAATAAAAAAAATTTTTTTCAAGAAGTTAAAATATTAAAATTATTAAAACATTCTAATATTGTTAATTTTTTAGGAGGGGAAGTTTTTAAAAATAAACATTATATTTATTTAGATTATATTTCAGGTGATAATATTAAAAATTTTATTTCTAAATTTGGAGGAATTAAAGAAAATATGATTAAAAAATATATTAAACAAATTATTTCTGTATTTGAATTTATTTATTCACAAGGTTATTTTTATGGAAATCTTTCTTTAAATCATATTTTAATTGACTCTGATGGATTAATTAAAATTACTGATTTTAGTAAAATTAAAAATCAAAGAAATTTTCAAAAAAATAATTTTTTTAATTTAACTTCAAATTGTGATATTCAAAGTATTGGAAAAACTTTTAAAGAGATAATATATGAATGTGAAAAATCATATAATGAAGTTTCATATTCAGATAATTTAAAAGAATATATAGATTTTATATCAAATGATAAAAATTTAATTACATTTCATGCTTTAAAAAATCATCCATATTTGAAATAAAATAATATCTTCTTAATTTTTTAATTTCTAATTTTATATTTATAATATAAAAAATATAATTAAAAATTAAAATAAATGAATAATTCAGAATTTAAATTGAAAAATTGGTTAAGTTTATTTGGAATAATAAAATTTGATAAAAATGGGGAACATAAAAATGAATTCTGGATTTCTGATGATATTGTAAAATTTTGTTCTAAATGTTATAAAAGTTTTACACTTTTTCAAAGAAGGCATCATTGTAGAATTTGTGGAATGATTTTTTGTATGGATTGTATTAATAAAACAATCGAAGTAAAATATTTAAATAATATTAATTTGATAAAAGTTTGTGAAAAATGTTTTAGTAATTATAATAAATTTGATTATAGTATAAATAAATATATTTTAGTAATTAATAATCAAGTCTTTAATAACAATTTATATTATTGTGAAAATATATTAAATATTGAATATAATGATTATAAATTTTCCAAATTTAAAAATTTTGAACAAGAAAAAGATATTATATATAATTTAAATAACAATTATGTTGAATTAGTTAAGATTATGATATTTAATGTTCTTCATAGAAATATAGGTGAAAAATTAACTATTAAATGGAATAATATTTTACAAAATATTGTTTTAAAAATTATTGAATATATAAAACCATCATCTAAATATTTAAATGATAGTTTAGAAATTAAGGATTTAATTAAAATTAAAGTTGTAGAAAGTGATATTTATGATAGTAGAGTAGTAAAAGGTTTTATTATGAAAAATTTAAATAATGATGATATATTAAGTGACAATATTGATAAAGCAAAAATTTTAATTGTTGATCAAAATGATTTTGAAGATATAAATAATGAAAAAAATAAAGAAAAAAAAATTCAATTACAAATTGAATCATTTAAAATTATTCAAAAGAAAATTGAAAATATGAATTGTAATTTAATTCTTTTAAAAGGAAATTTACCAAGTTATCTTAATGATTTAATAAAAAATAAAATTCAATTAATAAGTAATATAAGTTCAAAAAATTTAGAAAAAATTTCAAGGTGTGTAAATGCATTTATTTTACCTTCATTTTATTTAATTGGCTCAACTAATTTTTTGTTTGGAAAAAGTAAATTATTTTATAGAGAAAAAATAAAAGATTCAAATAATAAAATAATAAAAGAAATTTTAGTATTTGAAAATAATGAAAAATTATTTTCTTCTATAATTTTATCAAAAGGGAATAAAAATGAATTAAAATCAATTAAACAATTATTAAAAAATATAATTTTACCAACAGCTTGGGATTTATATTTACAAAAATGTTTAATATATACTTTTAATTATGATTTTAATAAAGAAAAAATGCCAAAATTTAGAAATAATTATAAAGAAAATTTAACAACTTTTTCAAATTTATTTATTCAACCATCCTTAATTAAAAAAAGCAAAATAATTAAATCTAAAAATGGAAATTTTAATCCTTATATTGAAGGATTTGAAACTTCAATTATAGAAAAAAAAGATAGATTTAATGAAACTTCAATATATAAAATGACAATGTCAGTTTTTTCAAAAAATAATGAATCAAATAATTCAAATTCTATAATTGATATTGAAAAATTTATTCAAAAAACTTCTCCAAAAATTTGTTCAGAATTAATAAATACACTTTTAAAATATTATGAAAATGATGAACAATTTGATAAATCTATTGGACAATTATTTTTTGATTTATCAAAATTATCAAATATAATTTGTAATCAATGTCAATTAAAATTTGGTGAACATTTTTATTACATGTTTAAAAATAAAAAAAGATTAAAAATATCTTTACTTCATAATGATAATTTAAAACAATATGAAAAAATAATAAATTTAATACCAATACAAATTATAGATAATTTAAATGAAAATTCAAAAAAACAAAATGAAATTTATACATTTGGTTTTTGTAAAATATGTAATGATATAGTTACTCCAATTAATATAATAACAAATGATTTATATAATTATTCTTCGACAAAATTTTTTGAAAGATTAATTTTAAGTAATAATAAAAATTTTAATAAAAGAAGTGAATTTAATTCAAAAAATATTTGTAATTTAAATTGTAATCACAATTCAATAGATATTAAAAGATTTTTTATTGATAATTTTTCTTGTTTGGAATTTGAGGTAAGTGATATTCAAATTTATAATATTTTACCAATAAATTTAAATTTTTATACTAATCATATTAATCTAAAAAATAAATTATTTATTTCATATAAAAAAAAATCATATACAACAGCAAATTATATTTTGAATGAAATTAAAAAAAGTTATGATAATGAAATTCAATTATATATTTTATTAAAAGAAAAAAATAAAAATAAAGAAATAATATCATTTGTTGATAATATTATTGACATATTAAGAACAAATTATTTTTTATTTGATAAACTAAAGAATGATTTGATTGAAGAATATTTAAAAAAACAAAATGAATTAATTGATTCATATGTTATTTTAAATGTATATGTTAAAGATATATATATTCAATTGGGAAAATTCAAAATGATATTAAATATAATTCATTCAATAATGTTAAAGATAAAATTATTAGAACAAATAGAAAAAGATTCTTCTGATAAAAAAATAGAAGAATTATTTGAAAGAAATCAATTAAAATTAGTAATTGATTCTGATATATATTATTTAAAAATGTTAAATTATATTAGTTATTATGATGATTGTCATAATACTTTTTCATGTGAAATAAATAAAAATAATTTATCAAGTATAATTGCATATTTTTTAACATCAGATAAATATATTCAATATATAAATGAAGGAGATTTTAAAATAACTGATTGTAAAAAAAATAATAGTCATAAAAATATAAATGAGTTTTTAGATGAAAATCAAATTAATACTGATTTACATAAAAATTACATAAAATTAAGCAAGGAATTATTTTATGATTCTCTATTACTTTTTGATCAATCAAAACAAGAATTCTATTATAATAATAATGAACAAAATAATAATTTGAAAATTTTAGAAGAATTAAAAAAAAATATTTTATTATGTGATGATAAAAATAATCACATTGATTATACAATTACTTATAATTTAAAAAATTTAATTAATTTAAATAATTCAATTAATGATAAAAAAGAAATACAAAATGAAAAAAATAACAATTTTACTAAATTTTCAGAAGAGCTAAAATCATTTAATAAAATAATATATGAAAAAGAAGAATTATTAAATTATATAATTTCAAATTATTTAAAATCAATTAATATAGAAATATCATTATTTGAGCAAAAATATTCAATAAAAAAACCTTATATAGAAACTCAATTAAATGAAAAGAAAAATCCAGAAATAAAAATTATAACATATTTCCCAAAACAATTTGAAGCATTAAGAACTTTATATTGTGACACATATTCTGAATTTATTTTATCTACATCAAAAAATAAAGAATGGTCTGATGTTTCTGGTGGAAAATCAAAAGCAGATTTTTATAAATCTATTGATGAAAAATATATTTTTAAATGTATTAGTAAAATTGAATTTGATATGTTTATTAAAAGTGCTTATGAATATTTTATTCATATGCAAAAATATTTATTTGAAAAAATGCCTTCTTTACTTGCTAAAATTTTAGGAATTTATGAAATTGAAATTAATGAAGAATATGAATTAAAACAAGAAAAATATTATGTTGTTCTTATGGAAAATATTTATTATGGTTTAATTGAAAATAATATTGATGATAAGAATATTAAAGATCATTTAGGTATTTCTTTTAAAAAAATTAATAATACATTTGGGGGTAGTAAAAAAAATAATATTTTTAATAGTATTATTAATAAAGAAAATAATGAGAATTATAAAGATATTTATTTTGAAAAAAAAGATTTTAAATGTTATGATTTAAAAGGTTCAAAAGTTAGAAGATATATTCAAAAAGATAATATTAAAGAAAATCAAGTTTTATTAGATACAAATTTTATTGAAGATTTTAATTCAGAATTAATTATAATAAATAGAAATATTGATAAATTATTTAAAAATGCATTACATAATGATACTTTATTTTTAAGTAATTTAAATATTATTGATTATTCATTATTCCTATTAATAAATAATAAAAATGAAAATAAATTAATTAAATTTGGAATTATAGATTATATTAGAAAATATACATGGGATAAAAAATTAGAACATATTGGAAAAAAAGTTTTAAATGGAACTGAACCAACTATTATAGAACCTAAAGAATATAGAAAAAGATTTTTAGATCATATTAACAAGTATTTTATTGGAATATAAATATTTAAAATTAATAAAATTAGAATATAATTATTTAATGTATAAAAATAATTTGTGTCTTATTTTAGTAAAATATTTTTTTATAATAATTTGAATAAAATAAAAATGCAGTGAAAAAACAATTTATACTATTAATAAATAATTAAGTGATATGAATATATTTATTTTTTTTTAAATATAATATTTGAATAATTAAATATTTAAAAAAAAAATTATTGATTAAACAATGAAAGCAAACATTGGATATAATTTTTCAAGAATATTATATGGTTTATTCTTAATATGGTATGGAATAAATATGATAGAACCACATTATAGAACAATAAATAAAACATTTATAGAAAGAACATTTAGAAATATAAAAAATACAACTATATATAATGTATTTGCAAATAATACATTAAATTATGATAAAAATATAGAAAAATTAAATCAATCTTCAAATAATATTTGTTTACTAATGTCATATTTATTAATAATTGGAGGAATATTTTGTATGTGTGGATATTCAGTTTCAATTTATTTTATTATGTGTGGTTTATTAATTGATTTTTGTTTAATTCATAATATTTATTATTTTAGAGATGAACAAGTAAAAGTTAATACTATTAGAGTTTTAGCTTTAATTGGTGGTGCTTATTTTGTTGTTTAATAAAGTATTAAAAAATATATTTTTTTATATTTAATGAATGAATTAAATTTTAATATTTTTTATATATGTTATTAGGATTTTTTTTTAGAAAATATTATTTTATTTGAAAAAAAATATTATAAAAATAAATAATTATCATATTTTAAATTTTGGTTATTATTCAAAAATAAAAAATATTAAACAAAAGAAAAAAAATGAGACAATATATTCAAAGAGGAATGTCAATCAATACACCATTAAAAACAACAAAAGAAAAGTTCCTCATTTTATCAGAAAGAGAAGAACTCAAAACAGAATTAAATGAAAATAGAAGAAAAACAAATCAAAAAGAAAAATTAGAAAATGACCCTTCAAAATGTAAAACTCATAGACCATATTTTCCAACATATATAAGAGAAAGAAATAAAAAAATTGAAAATAAATCATCTTTTTTTTTTCAAAATAATAGATATGAAAAAATAAATGAAAAAGCATTTTTTAATAATAAAATTAAATTAAATAATCAAAGTCAAGAAGAAAGAGAAAATGATAAAAGTAGAAATATTAAATTTAAAACTGATTTAAATACAACATATGATCCTTTAAAAAATTATATTAAAAAATCAAATGGTATTGATATTAATTCTATTGATGATATAAATAAAAATGAAAATAAAAATCAAAATGAAAAAATAATTGAAGATGAAAATAATGAAATTAATAATTATTATGGAAATGCATATAAAAGAAGAAGAAAATATTGGTCTTCAAAATCAAGTTCTAAAGATAATAAATCTTTTGATAGTACTATTGAAAAAAATAGAGTTTCTACTTATAAAAGAGAAAAAAATTTAAAAGAAGATTTAAAAAGTACAATAAATGATACTAAAAATATTATTATTCAATTACCTTTATCTTTTATTTCTAAAAAATATATTAAATTAAAGTTTATACCAATTAATGATATTTGTTTTATTTCAAAAGAAATTATTCAACCTATTATTTTACCTACTCTTGATATTTCTTTTATTTCTAAATTATTAATTTCTAGTAAAGTTTTACCTATTAATGATAATTGTTTTATTAGTAAAAAAATATATAAATTAATTCAATTACCAATTTTAGATAAAATGTTTATTACTAAAAATATTATTAAATCTAATTTTACTAATTTATCAGCATCAAATAGAAAAAGAAATTTAAGTGAAGTTAAAGCAAGAAAAATTACTTCTTTAAAATCTTTTGATTATCGATTTAGAAAAATACCAATTAATGAAATATCATTTATAAGTAAAAAAATTTATCTTGCTAAAAATATTCCAATATTACCTTTATCTTTTATTACAAAAAATATTTTAAATTGTTTAATTCTTCCTTTACTTGATAATTCTTTTATTACAAAAGAAAATAAAAAAGAAATTATATTTAAATTACCTCAAAATAATTGTTTATATGTTTCAAAAGATAGAATTAAATTTATTCAAAAACCACTTTTGCCTTTAAATTATATTTCAAAAAATATATATTTAAATGATATAAACCAAAAAGAAAAGTTAAATAGTAATGATTTATCAAATGAATTAATTAAAAACTCCAAAAAACCTATATTAAATAATTGTTATTTAAAAGAGAAATTATATTATATTAAAAAACCAATTTTAAATAATTGTAATATTACAAAAGAAATAATACCTATATTTAAAAAACCAATAAATAATGAATGTTATATATCAAAAATCCAATTAAAAATATATAAAAAACCATTAATATCATTAGGTTATATTTCTAAAAATTATATAAATCAAACTCAAAAAATCCCATTAATAAAACAATGTTACATAAGTAAAAGATTTAGAATTACAGGATATAAAAAACCAATAATAAAACAATCATTTATAACCAAAAGAATAAATAAAGAAATATTATCAATAAAAAAGCCATTAATAAAAGAATGTGAAATATCAAAATACATTAAAGTAATTAGAGAAAAACAAATATCAAATTTATCATCATTATCATTTATTGATAATTTAGTACCAGATGATGGAAAAATAATACCAATATTAATAAAAGAAGATATAATAAACACACCAACAAAAGAAAATAAAGAATATTATAATTTTAAAAATTCAAATAAAGAAAAAATAAATAATTCAGTCAATTCTCAAATATCAAAAATATCAAAAAATTCAGAAAAAAATATATCAAATTTTGGTAGTTTACAAGATGACATATCATCAGATTTTAATGAAATTGAAAAAAAATCAATTCAAAAACATCCTGAATTAGAAGCAAATATAAGACAAAGAAGAGAAATTGAAAAAGAAATTGAAATTCAATTTGATGATTTTGGTATGATTAAAGAGATTAATAATTCAATAACAAATTCAATAAATAAAAATACGAATAATGATTCTGAAAAATATAATAATTATAATTATGTTTTAACGGAACAATCACCTCAAAAAATTAGTTTGTCTTTAAGTAAAAGTAATAATGATTCTAATAAAAAATCAAATAATAAAATTAATATTTCTAAAAGTCAACAAATGAATTCTTTAAAAAAAAATAATAAACATATTATTCCTAATTTTTCTATGAAAATACCTAAATTTAAATTTGATAAAAATATGTTAATTGATTTAAAAAATGAATTATATAGAAGAAAAAATGAAAAAAGAAAAATTAAAGATTATGAATATACAAAAATTAGAAAGGCAACTCAGAAATTAAATGAAGTTTTATTAGGGAAAAGTGTTGATAATAAAAAAGATATTTTTGAATCAAAAATTCAAATTGGAACTAATAAATTAGAAGAAATAATTGATAAAAGAAAAAAAAGATCATCTGAAATTAATATTAGAAAAAATAATCGTTATTTACATATTTTAGAACAAGAAGATAAAATGAATAAATTAAAAAGTTTAGAAAAAATATTAGATAATAAATTAGATTTTAGTCAAAATACAAATGATATAAATAATAATATTTTATTAACTTCTGGAATTAAATCAAATACTCCAATTAAACCAACAATAAAAAAGTTATTTAAAACTTCAGATAGAAATAAATTATCATCAAGAAGACAAAAAAAAGAAATTAAAATTCCAAAATCAAATTCAATAAATACTATTAATTTAGAATTTATATTATCATTAAAAAATTATCCTCATTCATTAGATACTTATCAATTACCAAATAAAGTAATTCAACATTGTAATAATTTAAAAAAACCAACTTATCTTTTTCCTTCTTTAAATATTTTAACAAAAACAACAGAAAAAAAAAAAAGTTTAATTCCAATTACAAAAATTAATAAAATTGAAAATAAAATTATAGAAAAAGAAAATAATGAAGATAAAGAAAATAAATTATATAAAGGATTAATTAAAGCAGCTCAAAATTATAATAATAATATGAATCAATGGGCAAGAAAAGATATGACAAATGAAATTAAAATTGCTGAAAATTATATTAAAGAATTAAATTTAAATATGAAAAAAAATTATATTAAACATGATATAACTTCAATTTTAAATACTTTAACTGTTGATAATTTTAATGATGTTAAAAATAAATTAATTGATTTATTAAATGGGAATAATGAAAATAAAGATAAGTTAATTGAAGTTATTTTAGAAAAATGTATTATTGAAAATGGATATGTAATTTTATATGCACAATTATGTAAAGAATTAATTAATTATTTTGAAAGTAAAAATGATATTTATTTAAAATCTAAATTAATTGAAGCTTGTAAAAATTCTTTTGATAAAATTGAAAATGAAATTGATTTTAAAATTATTTTAGATGATGAACAATATTATTATCAAAAGAAAAAAATTTTAGGAAATATAAATTTAATTGCTGATTTAATTGATGTAAAAATTCTTTCTCAAAAAATTGGTTTTTATTGTATTAATTCTTTATATGATAGATTTTCAAAATCAAATAATAATAATGAAAAAAGTATGAAATTTATTAATTTAGAATCTTTAATTTCTTTTCTTTCTAAATTTGGTAAAATTATAATTAAAAGAAATAAAAAAGATAATCATAAAAAATTAAAAAATTTCATAACTCAAAAAATTCAAATTTTAAAAGATAATAAACAAATACCAAATTTTTTAAAATATAAAATAATAAACTTACTTGAAAAAGAGAAAAATAATTGGGAAGATACTTTATTTGAAAAATCAATAATTCCAAAAGGAAAAGAAAAAATAAAAATAATAAATGAAGAAGATGATTATAATAATAAAAAAATAGAATTAGAAGATGAAGATGCAATAAAAGAAGATTTAACAAAATGGATTAATTTTCTTAATGAAAATGATATAATAACTCCTTCAAAATTAGAAGAAGAAATTTTAAATGAATATGAATGGGAAAATATTGATAAATTAATAAGTGATGAAAAAGTTGAATTAGTTGAAATTATAAGATGTTTTCTTGAAGTCTCAATTGATTTAATTAATAAGAAAGAAGATATTTTTAAAGCTAATCAATATATTAATTCTGTTATTGATTTTTATAGTAAATATTTATCTAAAGAAGAAATTAATGAGTTTAATAAAAAAATAATGATTTTATTTGGGGAAGTTAATAATTTAGTTGTAGATAATTTATTTATGTTTGAAATTTTAGGAAATTTATTATATAATTCTATTCATGAAAAATTATGTTTTGTAAGTGATTTAAATGTTTTTATAGGAAGTGATAAATTAACTTTGAAAAATATTTCTAAAGTTATTAAATTTGCAATTGAATCTTCAGGGAAAAATAAAAATAAATTCATTAATGAATTAAAACAATCAAGATTATTAAATTCTGAAAAAGAATTATATAATCTTATATTCAATTGAATATAATATATTAATAATTTTAAAATAAATGAATAAAATTCAATTACTCATCATATATAATTTATTTAATTATTTTAATAATATTGTTACATAATATATTTATATATACTATCCTTTTTCTTTTAATTAATTTTTACTTTATTCTAGAAAAAAAAAATTAAATAAAAAATATTATTAATATATAAATAATAATTATTTAACCAAATATAGACCCAAAATTACAACAACCAATAGAACTACAATAACCACTTCCATCATCTTCTCTTTGAAGAATCATATCTTTTTCTCTTCCATTTCTTAAAATTCCAATTTTATTATCTTCAATTTTTTTTTGAAATATTTTTTGATCTTCATATAATTTTGAAGGTAAACTTGTAAAAAAATTCATATGTGAAACAAAATTAATTCCACCTTCATTATTTTCTAAAGTTAAATTTATATCATTATTAATTTTTACAAAATTTGCATTTCCCATTTTAATTGAACCATTTTTTTCAACTAAATCATTTTCATTGTCAGAATAATTTTCATTGTCACTATCTTCTTTTTTTATTTTTTTTTGAGGTTTACATATTGATTTATTTGTCATTATTTTAGTATTTGTAATTGTATTTTTAATTATCATTTGATGTAAAGAATTATTATTTGTATTTATATTATTTAAAGGTAATTTTTCTATATTTTTTATTTTATTAATATTATTATTTCTTGTATTATTACTATTTATATTATCAGAATTTATTAAACTTGAAGAAAATTCTTTTTGTTCTTCTAAATTATTTAAAGTACTTAAAGAATGAAGTGATTCTGTATCAGAAATATTGGTTCTTACACTTAAAGATGATAAATTATCATTTGGAATTATTAAATTTTTAAAATCTATTTTTTTAAAGTCTTTTATATTTTTATTTAATATTCTATATTCTTCTGATGATATTTTATCATTTCTTGATTTTATTTTTGAATAAGTTTCTAGTATACTATATATACTTTTTATATATTTTATCATTTTTTTATATAAATAATCATTTTTTATTATATCTGTTTCTATTGCTTTTAATTGAAGAAATATTTCATTTTTTGATTTGTTTTCATTTATTAATTTTTCATTTAATAATGATAATTCATTTTCTATTTCATTTAATCTTATTATTCCTTTTATAAAGTCTATAAATATTTGATATGGGTAATTTATTTCTTTATTTATTTTACCCATAATTAACCCTATTTTTTTTATTTTTTCTTGAGAGTATTTTTTATTTAATGTATAATTTAAAAATAATTTCCATTCATTTTCATTTTTATTAAAGACTATTAATTCTTCAAATGAAGAATTATCATAATCAAAAAATTCTAAAATTAAATCTTCAACATTTTTATCATTTGGTCTATTTGAAATATCATTTATTCTTTTTATTTTATCAATATTGAAATCTATTATTATTAAAGTATTTTTTTTATATAATTTTGTTTTTTCTTTTAATATATTTTCAATATTATTTTCAATTTGAATTACATTTTTATTCATTGAAAAATATACTGATAATTGTTTTTGATATTCTTGTTTTAATAATTTAATTTGATTTTTAAATAATTCTAATTCATTTTTTTTTTCCTTAACTTCTTCAGTTAATTCATCAATATATGCTAAAATTGATTCATTTGTATTATCATTTTTTTTTTCAAGACTCATTATTTAATTTTAAAATAATGAAATAAGAAAAATTGAAAATAATATTTAATATATTATAAAAATTGTTTTAAATAATTAAATTTTTAAAAAATTAAAGTTCCATTCAGTTTTATAAAACAAAAAATAAAAATTAAATAAATGAAAAAATAATTATTCTAAATCATTTTTATTCTCATCATTATTATCATCAATTCCTTGATCATTATCATTATTCTCTTCATTATCATCATTTTCTTCTTGATTATCATTAATTTCATTATTTTCTTTAATTTCATCATTTTGAATATTATTATTATCATTTTCATTATAATCATTATTATTTTCAATATCATTTTCATTATCATCATTATTATTTTCAATATCATTTTCATTATCATCATCAATTTGAATATTCATACTTTTCATTAAATCCAAAGCATTTTTTTCATAAATTTTACAATATTTATTAGCATATCTTAATAATTTATAATAAATTAAAACAATATTATCCATTTGTTGACAAAAAATAATTTCATCATTATCTAAAATACTAAAATCATAATAACTTAAAGAATAATTTCTAATAACTCTATGAAATTCTATAACTCCCATTTCCCAACAAATTAAATGATTTAAACAAGGTGAAAAATATTTCATTCTCTCATTTGAAAATTCTTGATCTTGCATTAATTTTTCAACTTTATTAAATTTACTCATTGTAATTGTTTCAAGTTCTAAATTTTGAATTTTATGTATAAAATCTTTAGAAAAAATAATTTTTTGAGCTGGTTTAAAATAACTAATTTTTCTTATTCCATTTATTGTAAAACTTAATTCTGGTTTTCCATCTAATAAAATAACTAAAGGTGCAATTATTTTTTCATTTGTTTTATTATATTTTCTATATAATTGTTTAATTTCTAAAATGTCATCTGATGTAATTTGACTCATTAAATTACATGCATGCTCTTTATCAGGAGGATCCATTTCGTATTCTTCATAAAATTTTTCTCTTTTAAATTCTATATTATTTATTATATCATTTTTGTTTTCTTCTATTAATTTTTTTTCTTGGTTTAAAAAAAATAATCTTATGAAAATATGAGTTTTTATACATTCATTACATTTTTTATTTATTAATGAAAAATTAGGTAAAGAATTTATATCAAAATAAAATAAAATACATTTTATTATTACTTCATTTGGTATTAATTCAAATAATGAATTATAATTTGTATTATTATTTAAATAATTATTATATGGATTATCAATTGTATTACTAATTGGATTATTTAAACTTTTAATTGAAGATAAAATTGGATTTTTTTTATCTTTTAAATTGGAATTTATTACATTATTATTATTATTATTAATAATAGAATTTTCTTCTTTAATAGTCCCTAAATCATTTTTACTTCCATTTACTCCAGTATTTGTTTCTAAAATTTGATTATTATTATTATTTAAAGTTGCAGAAATAATTTCAATCATTATTCTATCATATAATGCTGGTTTTGCTGTTAAAGGAATTAAATTCCTACTTTCAAAATATAAATTTGCAATTTTTGCATGATCTTGATTTAAAGTATCAAAAATATTTTCTGTATTTATATCTTGGTTTTTTAATGAATTATTTAATTCTTCCATCATTGGAATAAAATTATAACTTGGACATTTTGACATATTTCCAAATGTTAATTTTTGAAAATGATATTTTGCTTTTAAATTATATTTTAAGTATTTTAACATATCAATATAATAATTTATCATTTCTATTTCTTCTTGTTCTAAATTATTTCCATTTTGAATTAATTTTATTGATAAGAAATTAAATGGATTGTATTCTTTTAAATATTCAAAAATATACATTTCCCATATTAATAATTGATATAAACCTCTATTTATTTTTTTAATTGATTCTAATTTTTCTATTGAATAATATTTTAACATTTCTTCACTTAAGATATTTATTTGTTTTTTATTTAATTCTAATTTATTAATATTTCTCATTAATTTTAATAAAGAACCATTAATTGATAATAATTTTATTTTCTTTAAATATAAATTTTTTAATTCTCCTCTTGGAGTTAATTTTCTTTCTGTTTTTTCTCCTAATAAAATACATAAAACTTTAGTAATTGAATTAACAATATCAGATTCAATTTTTAAAGTTTTAATATCATTTAATTGTTCTTTTGATAAAAAAGGAACATAATTTATTCCTTCATCTTCAGCTTTTATATCACTATTTAAAATATCATCTAACATTAAAAAATACTTTGAAAAAATATTATTTTCATAAATTATAGGAAGTTTATTTTTTAATTTATCATAAGCTTGATATTTAAAAAAAAATATTTCTTTAAGAATGTAAATACAATTAATATCAAGAGAATTAATATAACCTTTAGTAAACATTTTATTAACATTCATAAATTTACAACTTTGATTAATTGGTAAATAAGAAAGTATATTACTAATAATATCTTCATCTAAAAATAAACCTAAATCAACTTCATTATATTGAATTTCTCTATTATGTTGTAAATTAAAAACATAATCACCTAAAGGAATTTTAACTAAACCTAAATTAAATAAAAATCTTTTAAATTTATAAAATTTATTAATCATAGAATCCATTATTTGAGAAAATTCATAAACTTCTCCTCCAGTTTCAATTTGACTTTTTTCATTTCTATAAGTATAAGGATGTATTAAAATATGATATGAAACAACACTTTGACACCATTCTATTAATTTAGATAAAACTGGAGAAATTTTTTTTAATTTTGATATTTCAAATTCTGGTGTATTTAATATTATAAATGCTTCTAAAATATCATTATCATTAAAATTTTCTAAATCTAATTTTGATGCTTTTAAAAAAAAATTTGAATCATTTAATATTTTCATTGCTGTTTTTTTCCAACCTTCACATCTTACTTTATAACTTGTTGATTTATTATATCCGAAAATAATACAAAAAGGAGCAAAGATATTTTCACTTACTTTTCCTAATTTTTTTATACTTCTTAATTGAGTTATTGTATTTCTTGATAAAGATTGAATTTTATTTGTTACATTATTTAAATCAAAATTTAACCAATTTTTATAACTAATTGGAATTTGAGAATCAATATTTTTCATAAATTCAGAAGTTTTTTCTTTATTTAAAGATTGAAAATCTGTTATATCTTGAATTTCAATTTTTAATCTTTTTTCATAATATTCACTTACAATTCCATAAAACATTTTATTTACTCCTCTAATTTTACTTAATTCAATTAATGATAAATAATTAAATATTGGTGATGAATAATTTGTTAATATTTGACCAAATAATTTTAAATAACGAGGTTTTATTGATAAATCTTGGTTTCCAAAAGGCGATAAACCATATCTTGATGATTCAGATTTATCTAATTTATTATTTGATAATGTTTCTTGTTGATTTGAATTCATCATTTTTAATTTATAATATATTATAATAATTTATTTTCAAAAATAATTTAAAAAAATTAAAAAAAAAAAAAAAGAAAAATAATAATTTAAATATAATTATATATCAAATAATAAATTATGTTTAATTGGTGAATAAGAAAGTAATCCATTAAAATCATTAATTTGAACACCTATATAAATATCATTTGTATATTTTTGTACTACACTTCCAACTGGTCTTCCAAAATAATAACAAGATTGCATTTTATTATTTTCAAAATCATAAAAATGAACATAATCATAATTTTCAAAAAAACAAATTAAATTAGTATTATTTATAAAATGTAAATTTCCAATAGAATCAATAATCCCATAACAAGTTTTAAATAAAGAATCATTAATTTTTTGATTATCATTACCAATTTTTCTCAAATCCCATAAACGACAAGTTATATCTTGATTTCCAGTAGAAATTAAATAAGGTTTATTTAAATTAAATTTAATAACAAATCCATAATCAGTATGACCATTTAAAGTATGAATTAATTTTTTATCTCTTATATCAAATAAAATTACACTTTCAAAATCTCCAACTGCTCCTAAAATATTTGTTTCATTATTAAATGAAAAATGATTTATTGGATCATTATAAATATATATTGATTCATTTTGTAATGTTTTTAAATTTGTTACTCTTATTTTTCCATCATTTGATCCTGATAATAAATATTTTCCATCTAAAGTTATTTGAATACTATTTACATTATCTAAATTAAATTCATCTAATATTATTGTTTTTTTTAATATTTGCTTAAAGCCATTTATTTTTTTGTCTTTTTTTATTAAATTAAATTTATATAATTTTATTGTTGAATTTGATTTACCAAATATTATAATTATTGAATTTTCTTCTTTGTAAATATATGCATCAAATGCAATCATAGATGATATTTCTATATCATCATTATCTAAATAAAATATTCCTTGACATTTTTTTGTTATTGTATTATAGAGAAAAAATGATTCGTAAGAATAAAATAATAATAAATTTGGAGATATGAATTTTAGATTTTTTCTTAATTGAAAATGATAAAATTTTGGTTTTATTGAGATATCAAATGATTTAAATTGATAAAAAATATCTTTTGGTTGGTTTTTATATTTTTGTAATCTTTCATTTTCCATTTCTTTTGTTTCTGGAATGTTTTGACATTTATCTAAATTATTTCGATTTTCTCTTAATTCTTTTCTAGTGGTTGATAATGCATTATAATTAATTGTTTGAAAACAATAGTTTATTTTTGTAATATTTATATTTTGTTCTGTAAAATGTGATTTAGAAATTAATTTTTTATTAAATATTTTTTGGAAATTTATTTTATCATCATTCATTTTTTTAAATTAATTATTTACAAATAAAAATATTTATTTAAGAAAATTTGAATCTCGAATATTTAAATAATATTTATAATAATTTAATATATAGTTGTTGGAAATATAATATATTATTAAATAGACCAAATGATAAAAATGTTGAAGATTTAATTTTAGAATTTTTTGATTATGATAATTCTTCATTTG